>JAVTVY010038909.1:0-17064 GCA_036873755.1 Hanleya hanleyi
TATATCTTACAACTTGTAGTCCATGCAAAGTTGTCAATTCATCAGATTGCAGCTATTTTCTCTCCATCAATTTGTGTTTTGCTGTTCCTGGATACTCATCATCTGATTTGTGAAATGTATGGTGTTTCTATTGGATATCACATATCAGCAGGCATCGAAAGTCATATTGGGAATATACCACCGTTGACATCAGAATGAAGGCCAGTTCATTTCTGACATACAATTCTTGAGTCCGAGTGTATTACACAGCAAACCAGCATGCAGGGAGAATATTTTTGTACTGAAACATGTTCACAGACAGGACAAAAAATTTGTGTTTAAATCCATGGCATGTAATGAATTTAAACATGTGTGCATTTAAACATGTTAAAAAAAGCGAACAAATTTTGTGTCTAGTTTTCTGTTTAGGGTTATGTTTAACTGTGTCTAGATTCTAAACACAATATTCCTAAACATGTTCAGCTTTGTGATTAGGGTCTAATCACAATCTTCCTAAACATGTTTAGCTATGTGTTTAGGCTCTAAGCACAATATTTCTAAACGTGTTTAGCTCTAAACACAACATTCCTGAACATGTTTAGCTTTGTGTTTAGGATCTAAACACAATAATCCTAAACATGTTAGCATTGTGTTTGGGGTCTAAACACAACATTGCTAAACATGTTTAGCTTGTGTTTAGGCTCTAAATACAAACTTTCTAAACATGTTTAGCTATGTGTTTATGGTCTAAGCACAATATTTCTAAACATGTTGGAATTTAAACGTGTCAAAAACTATGGACAAAATTTGTGTTTAGATTTATGTTTAGGATCTAAACGCCAAATTTACAGTGTGTCTTCTCCTTTATCCGTAAAATGGATAGTCCGTCTAATCAAAATATATGATAATATTATGTCGAGTATGTTTATTGTGTCTTTGTACATGTTTTTGCATTATATTAACTGACTGTTCCCTTGATTACCTATAGACGGAATTTTCCGTTGAATTTAACGGATAATAAAATCCGTTGAATCCGTTAAAAAATAAGAATCCGTTACAATAACGGAATATTCCCTCGATTCCCTGGGGACGGACTTTTCCGTTAAATTTAACGGATAATAAAATCCGTTGAATCCGTTAAAAAATAAGAATCCGTTACAATATGCGGAGATATTTCCTGTTTCCTGGAGCGGACTTTTCGCGTTAAATTTAGCGGATAATAAAATCGTTGAATCGTTAAAAAATAAAGATCCGTTACAGCCAACGGAATATTCCCTCGATTCCCTGGGGACGGACTTTTCCGTTAAATTTGGATAATAAATCCGTTGAATCACCGTTAAAAGAAATAAGAATCCGTTACAATAGCACTTGGAATATTCCTTGATTCTGAGGTAGGTTTTCTAAATTCGAGTAGCGGAATTTTTATTTGCAGTGTATCCATTCAAAAGCCCGTTCCTTCTCATTCACCAAACGCTATATAGACGATCTTCTCGCTGTGGATAATCGCTATATAAATGACGCAGTGAAGGATATATATCCACCTTCACTGGATTTGAAGGAAACTACAGATAACCCTACAGGCACATCGTATTTAGACCTATATCTCTATAAAAATGAAGCGGGCCTTCTCTCTCGTCGACTGTATGACAAAAGAGATGATTACAATTTGGACATCGTAAACTATCCCTTTCTGGACAGTAATATTCCAGTGGGACCTGCATATGGCGTATACATATCACGCCTAGTAGCATTTGCTAGATGCTGTGTTAAATGTGACGATTATAATGAACGTCACAAAACATTGTTGCAGAAACTTATAAAACAGGGCTACACCACCAAGCGCCTCCACTCAAAGTTTCGCAAATTTGGCGAAACATATCGCATGCTGATAGCAAAATACGAGCGTATCGTGCAAGTTCTATGGCGTTACGTTTCGTAACTTGTGTCTAATTCCGCTTAACCCTGGGCTAGGGGCCATATGAAGCCATGTACTTCAAGATCGTCATGGTACTCATATGAACAGTCACAATCAAAGCGTGACTGAGATACATCATTCTTTAGATGACGACTTTACAACGAATATTATGGATTAAGAAAACTGATCAGCGATACGGATTTGATATTTTTGGAACATCATGATGTCTTGTCGGTAGCATTGAAAACTGTTGACCGCTTCTCTCTTGCAGGAAACAAGCCTATGTTTATGTACTATGATTGTCGTTTTGAATTTGGTGCCAATACTGTTATATGGAATATGGAATAGGTCTTTGGATTATGGACGCGGATATTCTCTAATGGACGACGGCTGAATTATGAATGACGGACCAGACGCTTATAATTAAAAACTTTCCGAGTTTGCTGTATGGGTAGCTTACCTGGAGGTCTCACTTGAGGCTCAGTTTCAGTTTTCCGTTTCCAATGTCAAGGGATCTTGCCTCAAGATCTCTGTAAGGGATTGTTTTATATGCCTATCTGCCTATACGTGGCGCCACCTGTGGACCGAGGTAAAATTTCAATCCCGGACACTAACTGTTGAAAACCTGAACGGATTCTTTCCAAATTTGGTATGGGTGTATCTCTGCTCAAGCTATCTTTCGGGGATATTTTTGTGCTGATTCGCATCACTTGGGACCATGTTAAATTTCCTTCACTAAGTTTTATGTTTTTACTCTCTTCACAAATAATGAATGTTTCCTTCACTTAACATGCAAGAGGTATGCCTCCTCGATCGTATTAGATCGACTGTATCTAGTTATAGGTGAGGTTGACCCCATTTTCAGTACCAGTTATCGCCTTCGACATCGCGGTACATGCAGAATGAACACTCACACCAGTCCGATAACTTACACACTGACTCTATTGTGTAACCGATGTTTTTCTGTTGCCGTAATGACCCGGCCCACAATGGGTTTCACTTGTGCTCTGGTGTTCAAGTAGCAAGAACCGGGAGTTCATGCCGATCAAATCCGGGGTTATATTTGACATGAACACCTCCCTAGTTTCAAGACACACACAGACTTCTTTGTTTGGCATGGGGCATTCATCCGCGTGAATCGCCTGGGCATCTTCAGGAATTAACAGGTGTTCATGTAGAAATAAGTGAGTGTTAAAGTAATTTACTATCCCGTACCCGGTGTTCAAATGATGTATCAAACATTTTAAGATTAATGATTGAAAGAACGAACAATGTCATTTGAAGTGTGAGACGGGACATAACCGGTATGAAAATGATACAAAAGAAAAAAAAACCTTTTGATATCGAACTTTCAAGTGAAAGAGCAATGGTCCCTTTGCCCAGGCAGCGGGCCATACATAATGCGCACTAACACGCATCCAATCCAACTGGTGGTCGGTAAACAAAGGTGACATTCTACGCACTGGGACGCACTCAGACGAGGATTTTTTAAAATTATGTGTTCAATGGATTTTTTTTATGACATACCGTTTCTATTAACACAAAATATTGTGGTATACAAACGTGTTCTAGAATGAAAATAAGCAAATCAAATATAGGTGTTGCGAATTCGTACAGGAGAGGTTATATCTACAGCAGTTTGTACTCATTTATGTCCCTGATCTGCATAAACCGAAACAAAAATGTGCGGAAACTTTGTCTGGTAACAGTAACTGACTTGACTAGTATTCACTCGTGGACAGCCCAATGTTGAGTAAGTCTGTATCTTTTGTTACATTGTTGCATAGGTCGGAGTATTTGTCCTCCTTCGTTCCCATGTTTCTGTGGTATAGGCGTGATGCTCAACAGTAATTTCTGGCTTGGCCTGACCTTGTCTAGTTCTCACACACGGTACCAGCAGGCGATAGTTTAGTGGGCATGCAAAAATATAACATCAGAACTTCTGTTGATGGTTCATACATAAAATATAAGAAAATGTGTATTAATCTATCTGCACACGGCTTATATTAAGCTGCCACCGCTACTAGCCGTCGTGAAATACATTTAGAACGATCAAGGATCAATGGTAAAGAAATTAATTATCTTGCATAATTACTTCCAAGATTCATACTATTAAAAGCTATTTCTTTTGATAATATTCCGGATGGGGAAATGCCAAAAGTGAAATAAAACGGAGGAAAAAATGATCACATTATAAATGATAAAAATGGGGCTCGAACGCACAACGATGAAAAATGGCCTATTTGCGGACTCAAGCCCAGTGTCTAACCTGTTGAGCTATTAGATATCCATAGCTTCGTGTCACTGAATAGAAAACACATGTGTGGCAACAAGGCAACCAATAAAATAAATTTTAATTTCATTTTTTAGTGATCAAGGCAAGTCAGAACCAAAATATATTTATGGTTAAACTGTATGGAATTGATATAGAAATTGAATAAATTGGCTTTTATTCTGGTTCTTGACTGCCTACTCTACAAATTTCTTTCAAAAAGAGCTGAAAATACGTCCAATTTATTGAAAATGGGCTTTCGACGCGTTTTTAACTTGCAATCCGATACAAGCTTACCTCGTTTTCTTTAAATATTGGAACTTAAGGATGTGTACTATGGGGTATTGCTTAAAAAATAACACTTCCGTAACATTTTTCCAAAGGGCCTAGCTGTGGGCCGATGGCTAGGGAAAGGGGCCATGGCTCTTTCGAGAAACACAAGCTCGAGGGCAGTATATAAATTGAGCTCCACTAAATCACAAGTCAGCTTCCATTATTGGAGTAACGAGCTATCGTTATAAGACCTGCATGGAAATACGCCATGTAAATTTCACACTTCGGTTTATTTTGCTGCCAGTCACATACCTTCCTGTCGAGTGACACTAGCGTCATCGCGGTCATGCATTCTTGCTGTAGTTTCTCTGAATCCGGTCACAGGGTTTTTTTGTGAGCGTTACACTATATGCCTTCTCATATACATACAAAAAAAATGCGACTGCCTCAAATATAGGTCTAATATTTGGTTGTCGCCTGCTGGTATTTGATTGCACACTAAGCAGTCAAAATATGACGCATCTGTATATCGTAACAGTCAATTTTCTGCAGTACGTAAATGTGTGGGTACAAGTCAAATGTGTACCGGTAAACGTGAATTCCTGTCAGACATTCCGTTAATTATGGACCTGGTATGAGATCATGCGTATAGACATAGGGATATGTAATTTGTATGTCTGCATATTTTGCTTCATATGCGTTTCACGTAATGTAGATTGTAACACGTATATATCAATTATATATATGTCTTTGTTACAAATCTTTGTAACCATAACGTGAGAGTTACAGACCAGTCAAACGAGTTGTGGAAGTTTTGTTTCGTATGCAAATGTGTTCTTTGTCCTGAAACAACCATGATGTGTTACACAATACGGCCATTGTGTAAACTATAATAATTACTGGGAAGGTGGACTCCTTTGTAATAGTTATCGCCTGAGAGGGGGCGTTCGAGCCGAATGAACACTCGAGCCCGTGTGAGTTGTGCTCCAAGGACGAGGATGAAGCGGACGAGGTGCTCAACCCACAGTGGCTTGGGTAGCAGTGGGTGTCTTCGTCGATGTTGTTGTTATCGTGATTATATATATTTTTTTTCAAGAATAGAATGATTCCCACATTTACATGCACCATAATGACAGTGGGGGTGATAAAAATGCTTTCTGTACGACCTACTTCGATCTACATACCACTCCTCTTCTACATGACAAGTGACGCAAATATAATGTTAAAGCCGTTTACCGACTTTCGCCAAGAATCCCGGTACACGGGGGAATTCGGGGTACACGGGGGAATTCGGGTGTTGCAGACAACCAACAGTAAATAGATGAGCGGGCGTAGGCTATGGTGAAAACTCAAAGGGCGTGGAGAATGCCATGAGGTAAGTTCTGCGGACCGCGTAACGGGATTCTTGGCGAATTCTTTAACATTATAGTTGCGTCACTTGTCATTTAGATGCAGATCTAGTAGAGGAGGGGCATGTAGATCGATGTAGGTCGTAAAGAAAGCATTTTTATCACATCCACTGTCATTGTGGTGTATGAAAAGGTGAGAAATAATTATATTCTTCCAAAAAACAAATAGTAAATTAAAAACTGGAAACTGAGCTTGACAGCAAAGGGAATGACTTTAATTGAGTCATGAGAGATGAGAGAGAAAAATTTTAGGAAAAAATTCGAATTAATAAAAATTATGTTTTTTTATTAATTTTCATAATTTATTGAAATTGTACGCAGACATCTACCATCCAATATCTCACAGACAAGGCAACTGTGCTCGATGCCGACTGGATATTCTTCATCAATCAATAAACATTCAAGCTTTTGACCACATGTTAGCTCATTATCATTTAGGGATAAGTGGAAGTAGTAGCGCCTACAAATATTGTTACATGACCGTTTTCGTTTGGATTTTCTCGATTCTCATGACGAAGCCGTCACGGGAGGTGTGCGGCAAAGACTTTCTGCCAACGAGGTCGGAAGGATTTTTCCGATTCAGTTGTTTCCGACAGAATGGGCTTGGGGTGCTCCGGTGTGGAGGCTAATAATGTCCGGTGGCTAAGAGTGTCCGTCTACTATCTTCTAATCCAGCTAGGACACTTTTCTCCAAATTGGGGACAAGTGTCCGTGCTTAGTTGTGATAGAAAGGATAGGAAAACGGACACTAATCACCAGGACATTCTTATCCATCGCACTGGCCTTAACAAAGTACTGCACTGAACGACTGATATTGCCGTGGGTATATTTTCCTAGTCCTCATCATATTTCACCGCTTGGCATTTAACAGAAATCTTATTCGACATTCGCACAAACAATTAAGTGAGTATAATCAGTGATATACACGTACATATATATCGCTAATTTATCGCTTTGATTGTTGAGGGATAGCGCGCATACTGAACCTACCATGTGTTAATTCATTGGGATTATAAACTATTCGGAGTCCTTCGCTTTGCGTTTACCTCAGTTTCAAGTAGTCGATCACAATGGCGAAATTCTATGCGCTTTTGGGGATATTATATATCTTTGGATGCGGTAAGAAATTAATCATTTAAGTTGCATGTCCAGTAATACATAAGTTTGTTCTATTTGAGCCAAGTGTACGTCGCGCGTCGACTTTCAAACTCGACGCGCGCAGTGAAAGGCGACGTCGTGTTTCAGAACTTGACATCGCATTTTGCGTCGCGTAGAGTTTTACAATGTGGAGAGATAGGTAGGAAACTTGATGTTGTGTTTTGCGTGTCACTTTTTCGCCACTATCACCACCGCGTGGCAAGCAAAATGGTCCATCTTTGTAATATTCTATTGTTCAGGCCTTCGTCTTTTCTACAGATGCCGTTTGTCCAGACGTATCTGTGTTCATTCATGCTACTGGTAGTAGTATGAAAAGAGCAGTATGAGTGCATGCCACTGCCGTGAGAAGGGTGTAGGAAGTAGGTCATGTGTTTGCGTCACTGAAAAGCCTCGCCTTCTCGCGTCATTGTTGTGTCCAAACAGGCTATTGTTTCCATTTGTCTCGTGACAAATACATAAACGATGGACCAAATAACTTGTCATTTCCCCAGAAATACACCTGTTTTATCATATTGAGGAGATACTTTGAATTTTCAGCAAAATATCACTCAACTTGAGTGAAATCATGTTTCAGTATGCCTTGAGTGAATTTTTTAACAAAAGAAAATCAACCTGACTGAACTTCCGTCACGTCGAGTGGTCATTTTACCCTCTTACTGTGTGAGACTACTGCAAGTGTACCAAAGCCCGTTATCAAATCAAATGCAGTCACCTATAGCACGCCCTATCCTGTTTTTCGCAGTACCATTACCTGCCATTCATAGCTTTTTTTTAAATAATGTGTCATTGCTATTTTTCTGTTCTAGTTTTCACTGAAGCTATCCAATGGGACTGCCCACCGTCAACTTTTCAAAAGGAAAAGGGTTGCCTGCGTCAAATGGGACTAAGCCTCGTTTCAAGATCAGTCTATGACATCGACCAATTAGTCAAGAACTGCAGGTAAATAATACGTTAAGATATCCGATGAATTCTGTAGAGATAATTAATGACTTACACAACCCATTTTTCTCAAACTGATTTTCCTAGCGGCTTTCAGACTGAGTTTAATAGCTTTTAGACGTATGACGCTGCCATTTTCTAATCTTTGACGCCATGAAGATGTCGTCTTATTTGGGATTTATGCAGAAGAAACTAATGCGTCAGTATTGCAAGAAAAGATAATCGGAAATGACGTAATCAACGGCTACAATGTCACACGGTCAAACGCAAAAAAATTAAGATCACGTGTGCAGTTTGCAAGGGGAACAGTGAAATGAAAAGGGTATAGGAAGCAATGAGAAATAAGAAGGATATAGTGTAGAATGAGAAGGGTGTAGGGATCATTGTGAAATGTGAAGGGAGTAAGATATGGAGAGCAGGGGTCCATGTGGAATAAGAAGGGTTTAGAGAACAATATGAAATGTGAAATCTTCGCGAGTTACATGAAGCGTGGATATTAATATCAGCTGTGAACTCCTGATTACTCAGTCCATTGATGACACCTGATAACACATGCTAAAGTCTGTCCATTTTAATTAGTCGTCTACTTTTGGAGCTTGTCAAAAATCAATAGTTAACTCTATAAATTTTCTTTTTCGCAGCTCGTAGAACAAACTGAACTCTACAAAATGACTACCGTTTCTCTGTGGTATCGATAATATATCACGCTTGAAACAACTTTTCAAATATCTCTATATAAAACTCCAGTACAGTTGTTTCATTTACCTGGCCTCAATTACATTGGGAGACGTCATAATGTATTTATGCTCATTGGCACAAAGGTCATTGATGCCGTATATAGTAATAACAGGCGGTCCGTGGGTGTATCGCTTATACCACATGCCCAGAGAAATTGTCGAATGATAAACCGCACACACCTCTATGACCATAAAGAGCATTGTTGATCCCTGTGCTAGACATCACGAATACATTATGACGTCTCCCTATGTAACTGAGTCTCGGTACATAACAAGTGAGAAATGACTACATTGTAGTCAAAACCTGCGGCAATGGCAATAATACAGTGAAAGACATAACAGCGGAGGTAGTGGTAATTGTAGAAAAAAGCGCCATCTGCCAGTGTTTTTATGCCAAGGGAAGTAATTTTCAACTTGTAACCCACAATTCTAGGGATTGCGTAATAGTTCTGATACTATATATATACATATATTCACTTTCCCCATTCAAAATCCGACGATTTTGACTCGGCCGTGCCGTCTATACTGAATTGACAGACGAACTCACCATGATCGCTTTGGCAATGTTTTGGTACAAGTATCGTGTATGCCAAGTTTCAAAATATTCGGTTCAGTCGTTACTTTTTGCAAATCAAAAAGGCTTTCAAATATTTGGAAATCCAAACAAATTTCGAGGATTTAGTCATAACGCGAAAATCTGCGCTCTTCAGTCTCCCTTCTCGCTTAATCTGCCGATCAAAATGGAAAATTTATATTTCCTTCAGTTATTTTTCAATAAATTTAGTATCAGGTCTATCACTTCGATCTGTGAAACTACGGAATGGGATTTAAGGCTTTATCGAACTGTCAAAGAGGCATAATGACACTTTTTCACTATTCAAATTGAGGCCTGTTACAGTCTTCATATTCGATTAAAATAATTAATTAGGTTTCTGCATTTACGTTCGTTATCATCTGCGAACTAAATTCCTTGCCACATGGTTTGCTTCTTCTAAATATAAATGATTAACTATTCCATTCTTAGGAAATATCATCTCATCTGAAATGTTCGGCCAAGCCTTTTCGAAGGTTGCTAATTTTATTAATTTCTTTTCTTTAAAATCAAATTCTGCAAACAAGAAATATTTCTAGTCAGTATCATAGATATCTTCCTATACTGAATTCGCGAATATGTTTGTCACTAAGTCATTCCGAAGGTGATTCAAGTGCGAAGTTTCGGGGCTAGTTCACTAAACAAGGTCTGTGTGTAAGAGAATGATGTCGAATTCTCGTTTATATCTTTTGATACATCAAATTGTTGCATTCGTGAAAATGACTGCCAAGTTAAAGTCAATGCGAAAGGTATCTAAGTATCAAAATCAAACTAAAAAAACCCTCCAGGAAAACAAAGGCCCTAGCTTTTGGCCACGAGGTCAACTAGATCGCTTTTATGGCCAGTATCTGCTATATATGACGTAATTCCATTCGTAAAACTGATTGACAAAGTAACGTACATTTTGTATAGAACCAGTAAATTCTAGCAGAAATGGGCTCCGACTTGAGAGAATGATGTCAAATCCAATATGTTTCTGCGCATTGTCTGCTTATACACATAAGTATTGAATTTACGGAAGTGATTAATGCTATTCTAAAGGGATTCTGAGTGCGGAAGAGGACCGGAACATCAATACCAGCTAATCAAGGCCCTGGCTTGCGAGAATGAGGATAGAGAGGCTGTGTTCCAAAAGAGAATCATTCAAAATAGCTATTTGCCAAATGTCATGCTTGTAACCGAAAGTGCACAATATAACTGTGAGGTATTGTTCGCGCACAGGGGTGTCTAACTCATTAAATACTACATAATCATTTCTGTCCCTTCGAAGTGGGCTACCATTTGAAATTGTCTGATAATGAGTCCATCTGAATCATTTCGTCGGCAAAATAAGCATTCAAGATTCAAGCTTTTATTGTACAAACACCAGTCAAAGGCAGAGTACAAAATTTTAAGAGGAATACAAGAGAAACAATGGAACAGGGACATGAATATTATTATTTATATATATGTTATATCTAAGAGATATGTTATATCTGAGTGTTACCGTTGATATTAGAACCTTGATTTTTGGCATGAAGGTGGATTAGGGGACTGTTACCAGCATGTTTCGAGCTGACCTCCTTTTGACGAAAATTTCTGGTGATTTTTGATTGAAAACGCTGGCGAATCTAACTTGAGTCGTGCCCATCTTAATATAGGCAGGATTTCAACTGGGGGTCCAAGAGTTCAGCGTGCGTCGGAGTCCTTATGCCTACCCTACTTCGTATGTCCTGTGACGTTATTCACACTGGGCATGAAGGTGCATTAGGGGACTGTTGCCAGCATGTTTCGAGCTGACCTACTTTTGATGAAAATTCTGGTGATTTTTGATTAAAATCACTGGTGATTCTAACTTGGGCCGTGCCCATCTTAATATTGGCAGGATTTCAACTGGGGGTCCAAGAGTTCAGTGTGTGTCGGAGTCCTAATGCCTACCCTACTTCGTAGGTCCTTTGACGTTATTCACACTATTCTCATGTATAATAAATCCAATCCGGAAATTAACGAAGCAATAATTCATTCCGCCGAATGTAGTTGCAAATGAATTCAAACGCGCCTGAAGACAGTGTTGTCATGTGAGATCGGAGGTTGAAAAGAAAAGTGTGGCAGAGATCACACTCTCTTAGCGCATGCGCATTTCAAAAAGTCACAAGAAGAACAACAAGAACAACAACAACAACAACGCGAGCCTCCCTTAGACCTGCGTGCCGCAGGTAAAAACAAATGTACTGGAGTTTTTAATGGAGAGAATTACAAAGTTATTTCAAGCGTGATATGTTATCGATATATCGGAGAAATGGTACCGGTTGTTATTATTTAGAGTTTTGTTTCTTCTACACGATGCAAAAAAGAAAATGAATGCAAAATTAACTGCTGATTATTGGCAAGCTCCAAAGTAGACGACTAATTAAAATGGACAGACCATAGGAAGAGATTAATCCCAGCTCTTATTTCTGGTAACACATTATATATGGTGGTCAATGCCAGTGTAATTTACCTATTATGTCACGTGCCAGTTTAAGATAAATGGAGAGAACTGAATGATTCATGCAATGATCGTTTTATACCAGTATAGTCCTACCCAGTTTAACGACAGTCGAACAGTTTTTCTTTTTGTTTGAAATTGCTGTGTCCATCCATGCCACGGAATCGAACAGGTGGTTTGCTAGTAGACTACATAATATTTTGATGAGGAAATAAGTTCTAGTCAAGAGACAAGTCCTTTTTATGGCTTAAATGGTTCGTCTTCTAACTTACGCTATGTAGAATGCCGATTTCCAAGGTTATCTTTGGTTTGAGAAACAAACAAACTCGTCTATAAAATGGCAAAAACAAATCCGCATGTCCTCTTCACGGTTGTCGGTCATACATCTTTTACATATTTCGTCCATGGAAAGATAATAAATATATATACAGTAGACATAAAAAAACAATTGGTCAGCACGTATAGATTCACATCCATATCTTAATTCCAGTTCTATATGAAATGTTTGTTTTGTTTACGGTTACATATTCGTTACAGAACCAGAAAAGGGGGAGAATCACAGTCCTGCTTTCAAGAATCCCGGCAGAATTGTAATATCAGTGATTCTATCCGGGAGATCGTCGAACCGGGTTTGGTGGCTTTCGTGGAACCTGGGCTGAATTACCTGTGTTCTTTCACCGATTGTAAGTTGAAAGCCTTTATTAGAGCATTTCCACAAAGTGGATGCTCTTATGTTTTCATGAGAAACGGTTCCGCCGCCGCCGCCGCGAATTTATAAATGAATATCTCTGAAACCATTAAATATTTTCGGGTCAGACTTTGTGTGTTATCGCCTGGAAAATGTTTCTGGTTGTGTTTTCATGGCCGCTGTTCGTCACTAGGTGGCGCTGTAGTCCGAGCATAGATAAAACCTTTTCTGACGAATTCCTCTGAACGGCTTGTTTGATTTCTATGAAATTTGAATATAATGATCTTGAAGGGTAGGCAAAGTGCCGGAAAGGTTTAGTGTTAATCGCTTAACTATTAAGACACATGTTTTGTGCCCCAAAAAGACGTTTTTCGTGAAATGCAAATTCCCAATTTGATCCACGAAAATTTGTATATTGTTCTTTTTTAGGTTGCCTAGCATAAATATAGCATGGCTGACATGATAAATCACCCCCGTTGCAAACCAAAATGTCCTTTTTAATAAAAAACAAGCGCTGAATGAGCGCAAAGACCTCCGTCGAGGCAACAGGGTAGGGGAGTCTAGCCATGGTAGCTCTTTACAGAGGAGATGGAATCCAAGCGGTACGGTAGCGTGCGTATGCAAAAAGGGAATGTGGAGGTAAACTTAGAACGGTTCGATAGATTCTAAAATGTGGTGTGAAGATACTTTGTGGGATTCGGTAGATTTGCAGATTGACAACTATTGAATCGCAAAGAGAGGAAATGTTAACTCATATGAACATTATAATACTGGGAAAACCACACTTCAGACATTACTTGATGAACATGATCAAAAGATAGACTACGATCTTTCCATGTCTGCATATTCCATATTATTTAAGAGGAAGTTCCACACAAGCACAAACGTTATCACTATGTAGTGACGCGTGGAATAATTAGGAGTGTTCTCGTGTATTGAAAGATGATGGAATGGCTAATTTCTTTGAATAACTGCACAGATAGCATCATGATCTGAATAGTGCCCGAGACCGACCGGAACCGCCCGGGACATAATCTTACCGCCCGGGGCCACCAATGTCATACAGACTGTTAAGATTCAGCGCTATCCCCGGTTTGAAGGTCGTATTGTCATTATACGACTAACGTGTTACGTTTGTTATGAATTCCACGGAAAACTACGCTTACCCGCAAAAGAGACCGCGTTACGGCTGAATTCTTAGCCGAATATTATCATGCCTTTTTTCCTCTGTTCCTAACATATATCTTCGGAAATATAACTATATAAAACAGAAGACGCGAATTATTTTTCTAATAAATTATAAACATGATGAACATGCTGTAATATACCTCAATTCTAAGCAATAGAAATCTCGACTACATATTTTCACTAATGGGTGCTTTGAAGATTAAAACCAGATCATGATGCCGTAACCGTGGAATTCATGTTGTCATTTTCTGATTTAATTTATTGATAAATATCGAATATTATAAACCAAATATATAAATTTGGTGAAAAAGCTAAACGCTGAACTTTGCGAAATTTAAATTCTATATATCAACAGGAAAAGTGTCCAGTTCCAGCTTTCCATCTTACTTTCAAATTACATAAAGCTGGAATACGGGAGCAATGTAGAGCTTTCCATCTTTTTACTCAAAATTTTGTGAGTTGGAATGCGGGAATACGGGAGCGATGTCGAGCTTTCCATCTTCCGACTATGAATTGTAAAAAAATGGGAAGCCACATTGTTAAGTGTTACACGTGGAATGATCCACAAAAGAAAATAATACAGAATGTCAAGTTGAACCTTCGAACCTGTGTGGTGCCGGGCGATTTCCGGACGGCCCCGGGCGACCGCCGGGCGGTCTCGGGCAGTTGCGGGCGATCCCGGGCGGTGTTTAGCAGGACCCAAATAAATACCCCGCCCCAAAGGGAATCGAATTTATCAGCAAAATTTAGAATAGTTCTTTTTAAACAACCAGGCCGGTGGATTATCAGGGCAAAGATTTGGTGTAAGACTCACGAAATATAACTGACAAAGGATCTGCTGGAAGTTATGTACTCTTACACAAAACTAGCCTTGCCGATATCAGTCCGTGCATTTGATATGCATCAACTTGGACTATTTGGTTGGCTTCGGCATAAGTCATCAGCCGACAAATACTTTCCGATATATAGTAATGACGGGCGGTATACTAGGAATCATTGTGTTGTAATGACATAAAATAGCCCCAAAAAACTTACCGGCAAAAAATCGCATCGTCCATCTGTACAAGCGGCCATGTTCAATCTTCTGGTAAGACTACCAGCGCGTAGCAAAAAAATTTAGTACCCTCGAATAAAGAGACCCGGTGGAAGCGCTGCAAAGGATACACACCTTTTGTGACGTAGGCATTCATTTGTGTCCAAAATTTGTGTTCAAAATTTCGTCGGGAACCATGGCGATCCCTATTGGAAATCACACGAGTCGTGGGTTCCCCATATGACAATTATTTGGCGGGAGATTTCACGTTGCGCTCCTAGACCTCCGTCTGATCGACGGAGGTAAAAATACAATTCTCTGACCGCCGCGACTTTAAACGTGAACAGCTCTGAAACCGTTAAAGATATTTGGGTCAAACTTTGTGTGCTATCTCCTTAGGCATGGGAAGGAGAATTTGTCTGGTTGTGCTTTAATAGCTACTGTTCACCACAAGGTGGCACTGTAGTCAGAGCATAAGTAAAACTTTGTGACACTATTTAGTCTGAACGGCGTGTTTGATTCTATGAGATTTGATTATAATGGTTTTGAAGGATAGTGAAATGGGTATAAAAATTGTGAATATATGGTTGGTAAAATTGAATTAAACTACATCTAACACTGATAAACTATTTTACTGCACAGGTCTACATAATGTATGCATGTGTGTTGATCATGCAAGTCATAAAATCTCAAATACTTGGCTTATTACATAATGCACTTTGCATAAGAGGAACTGTGTCTAAAAAGTAAAACAGTTCATTTCTATAAACAGTGTCACTTCTCCTCTAATATTGACATTGCAATTGAATCCTGTTCATTCATATCCCATTTAATTTTCTTTGATCTGCAGTGGCTGTGTAGTCCTGTGTATGACTGCTGTCATGAAAAGTTGAACCAATAACATCAGCTATTGATTCAACCACGGTCTTTGTTTTAAAATTTTCAGGGATGAAAACAATAAAAACTTTACATTCCCAACATAGTGTAGATGTATCTCATGCTTAATAGGTTTATTAACAGGCATAAGCAGAATTTTTTGTTGGGGGAGGGAAGCACTTCAGGATAGGGTTCAGGGGCCGCTGAGTTTCTAGACCATTGGAGATACGTTCTGCCCACTTTTTGATGAATAAAATCACAAATCATCACTCAGTTAACGCTCATTTTTGGGGGATTGTTTTATGTGGATGTGCCCATAAATTTATTAAAAGTGTAAAACTGTAATGTCATGTTCTGGCATATTTTGACAGCATATTTCTGATCTTGAGAACTGTATTTTCATTCCCATCCAGACCTCGGTCAATGAATATAGCAATTCTTGTTTAGGCCGAGGTAAAAATGTAGGTTTTTGAAGTGGAACTTATACTGTTGTGCTAACGCTATATGTCCCTCTTGAGATTTTTTTATATCTAAATTTAGTAAACTGCTGTTGTGTTCCGGTGTCTTTTGATGTGATATTATGACTTCAAAGATAACATGTAAACATCGAACCGAACTCATCTTCTTCCCCTATTGTATTGGGTCCGAGGGTTTCTGTCTCACTCCCACTCCCAGTCGCTCCTCTCAGTCACTTGTATTATGTGCCCCACCCTCTGTCCTATCCTAAAAAAATCTGTCATGCCTAATAGAGGGTGTGCCCAAATTGGAGAGATGTAAAGCCCTGTGCATACCAAATTATGTTTTACACGTGTATTCAGTGGAAATGGTGTTCTTCGTGTTTCACACGAGCTGTCATATTAACTGCAGAACTGCCTTTTTCTAAAGGGCTCACTGAAGCGAGTATTCTTGTTGTTGTTTATTGGAAAAAATGCTGGAGAGCGTATGCCTGAAGCTAAGGAGATTTGCATGTTCAGTGCAATTGAAAAAAAAAGTGTAAATGTTGAATACTGGGAATGCAAGCATGAAACAAAAAAAAACAAGCGCTGGATGAGCGCAAAGACCTCTGTCGAGGTAACAGGGTCCGTAGGGGAATACATCACTGAGTAACATAGGGCCGGATGCCAAGCTCAATTTTGCATTTGTTGGACGTTAACTTCACCAATGGTAATTAATCTGGAGTTGAGGGTTCCCCACTAGCATGTCCAGCCAGGGATGTGGAAGTCACATTCCCAGCACATAATTTTTGTCTTATTTGACGTGCTTGAAATATTGGGGTATGGAATACTGCTTGAGACATTCATATTGAATGGTGATGGCTGATGAGAATATTGCCCATATTCCTTGTCGACATCAATATATTACAGACAATATTGCGACTGAATCATGGTAACAGATATTCAAGGGTATGTCTACAATAAACTGACTCATGAGACCCATGATGCTTATTATATTATGTTGTAAAACTTCACTTGCTAATCTCGATTATGTTGCTTATTGTGAAAATAAATGAAGCTATAAAATAAATAGCCCCCCCCCCC
>JAVTVY010038910.1:0-15913 GCA_036873755.1 Hanleya hanleyi
GGTTCGGTGACTTTTTTCAAAAATTTCACCGATTCGCACGGGGACACTTCCTATCATGTTCTAAATGACGAGACGAGTAAAATGAGACCCCACAACCTATACCGCAAATGTGGAGAAGTAGGTTTCCCAGGATGGTCCTATACCTCCCATACCCCATATAGGCATTTTCCAGTAATTTAGGATAAAGTCCGTATTCCGTATTTTTCAGGAAAATTTTTACATACACCCACCCTGGAACTAGGGGGAGATAACTCTATTGATAGACAAGCCTCGTTAAGCCCGTCGACCTATATACCCCTCATACCCCATATAGGCATTTTCCCAGGTTTTTCGATAAAGTCCGTTTTCCGTTTTTTTTTTTTCAGGAAAAATTTTACATGCACCCACCCCATTGCCTGAACGCCTCTTCACCTAGGCTTCACTTTGATACCTCACTCGACCCCATTGGACCATTAGTAGCTCCCTAGCTCCAACACGGCTATTTGCATACCCTTGGACCACCGCGCATGCGCAGAATGCCGCTATTTCAACCCCACACCCAGTCCATTAGATGCCCCTTCATGAATGCTTCACACTGATACCTCACTCGACCCCATCGGTCCACTAGGGGCTCTCCTAGCTCCAAAAAGGCTATTTTCATACCCTTCGGCCACCGCGCATGCGCAGAAGGCCGATATTTCAACCCCACACCCAACCCATTAGATGCCCCTTCATGAATGCTTCACATTGATACCTCACTCGACCCCATCGGTCCACTAGGGGCTCCCCTAGCTCCAAAAAGGCTATTTTCATACCCTTCGGCCACCGCGCATGCGCAGAAGGCCGACATTTCAACCCCACACCCAACCCATTAGATGCCCCTTCATCAATGCTTCACATTGATACCTCACTCGACCCCATCGGTCCACTAGGGGCTCCCCTAGCTCCAAAAAGCTATTTTCATACCCTTCGGCCACCGCGCATGCGCAGAAGGCCGCTATTTCAACCCCACACTCAGCCCATTAGATGCCCCTTCATGAATGCTTCACATTGATACCTCACTCGACCCCATCGGTCCACTAGGGGCTCCCCTAGCTCCAAAAAGGCTATTTTCATACCCTTCGGCCACCGCGCATGCGCAGAAGGCCGATATGTCAACCCCACACCCAGTCCATTAGATGCCTCTTCATGAATGCTTCACATTGATACCTCACTCGACCCCAGTGGACCATTAGGGGCTCCCCTAGCTCCAAAAGGCTATTTTCATACCCTTCGGCCACCGCGCATGCGCAGAAGGCCGATATGTCAACCCCACACCCAGTCCATTAGATGCCCCTTCATGAATGCTTCACATTGATGCCTCACTCGACCCCATCGGTCCACTAGGGGCTCCCCTAGCTCCAAAAAGGCTATTTTCATACCCTTCGGCCGCCGCGCATGCGCAGAAGGCCGATATGTCAACCCCACACCCAGCCCATTAGATGCCCCTTCACCTATGCTTCACTTTGATACCTCACTCGACCCCATCGGTCCACTAGTGGTGCCTACAGATTGCCGAACACTTCCACGAAAACCCACGGTTTTGGGACTACTTTCGGTCCGCGGAGGCAGACCGCATTACCGCCAGACCGCATCACCGCGGAGAAATACATGCCCCCAAGGTCACGCCCCATTCACCCAGACCGGAAGTGACGTCATACCTGCGCACAACACTCCTGCGCACACCGCCACAATACCGCCACATTTTTTTTTCTGCGCATGCGCAGTGAGGCGCTAAATCGTCCATTTACGCCTTATATACTACTACCGTTACAGTGGGTAAACGAAGGAGTGAATTTGAAGTCAACAATGAGGGAGTATTATGCCCTTGGTAGGCTTTCTTTGTAGAGTGTGGCTTTCAGACAGAACCTCCCAAATAGTCCCAAACAGAGGAAGCAAATATGAGATCTGCGCTCCCAGTACCGGTAGATGTATTGATGTGTTATCGGTCTCTTATTGTGGTATCTATATGAATGTCAAACTCAGCAGCCAGGCGTGTATAGAATAGGAATTAGGGACCGATATTCTACGTTAACAAAGACTTGGTACATTACAATTATGTATCTCATGAAAAGAAGTTACTTTTGAAACAGGAATATCACGTTATTCTGTGAGATTTCACCTATTCACACATTATTTAACTAAAGGTTGATTGATTATTAACATATTATACATCGAGAAGTAACAAATCGTTATTACTATATTGAAATGGAAATTCTTTTTACAGAAACAAATAATTATTTACGACTGGCCTACAAACGTAACTGCCGAGGAAACCTGTTCATTCAAAAATAGAATGTACCAAAATAGCACAGAGCCGGGGTGGAGGCTAAGGATGTCCGGTGGATAAGAGTGTCCGGATCCCATCTCTTAACCTAGCCAGGACACTTTTCTCCGCATTGGGGACAAGTGTCCGTCCTTAGTTGCAATAGAAAAGGATATAAAATGGGACACTTATCACCAGGACATTCTTATTCATCACACCGGCCCTGCATTATACGTCATAAAAATAGCCGACCCGGTCTGGACAATAAATATGGACGTCCGAATGTCCGAGTGAGTTATTCTCGGGTAACCATCACAATTCTTTACACAGATCCAGGCCTTGGTGACTTTTTTCAAAAATTTCACCGATTCGCTCCGCAACACTTCCTATCGTGTTCTAAATGACGAGACGAGTAAAACGAGACCCCACAACCCTACCGCAAATGTATGGAAGTACGTTTCCCAGGGGTATAAACATTGAACCTATACCCCAGTATGGGACTATATGGGGCTCGGTGACTTTTTTCAAAAATTTCACCGATTCGCACGGCGACACTTCCTATCATGTTTCTAAATGACGAGACGAGTAAAACGAGACCCCACAACCCTACCGCAAATGTATAGAAGTACGGTTTCCCAATGGGACAAACATTGGTCCTATACCCCTAGTATGGGCCTATATGGGTCTCCCTGAACTTTTTAAAAAAATTTCACCGATTCGCTCCGCGACACTTCCTATCATGTTTGTCTTGACGAGACTAAGAAAACGAGACCCCACAACCTATACCGCAAATGTCGAGAAGTAGGTTTCCCAGGATGATCCTATACCTCCCATACCCCATATAGGCATTTTCCCGTAATTTAGAATAAAGTCCGTGTTCCGTATTTTTTCAGGAAAATTTTTACATACACTCCACCCTGGAACTAGGGGGAGATAACTCTATTGATAGACAAGCCCCGTTAAGCCCGTCGACCTATATACCCCTCATACCCCATATAGGCATTTTCCCAGGTTTTTCGATAAAGTCCGTTTTCCGTTTTTTTTTTCTCAGGAAAAACTTTACATGCACCCACCCCATTGCCTGAATGCCTCTTCACCTAGGCTTCACTTTGATACCTCACTCGACCCCATTGGACCATTAGTAGCTCCCCTAGCTCCAACACGGCTATTTGCATACCCTTGGGCCACCGCGCATGCGCAGAATGCCGCTATTTCAACCCCACACCCAGTCCATTAGATGCCCCTTCATGAATGCTTCCTTCATTGATAATTTCATCTCGATCTCATCGGTCCACTAGGGGCTCCCTAGCTCCAAAAGGCTACTCACCCTTCGCCACCGCGCATGCGCAGGCCGATATTTCAACCCCACACCCAACCCATTAGATGCCTCCCTTCATGAATGCTTCGACATTGATACCCTCACTCGACCCCATCGGTCCACTAGGGCTCCCCTAGCTCCAAAAAGCTATTCATACCCTTCGGCCAATGCGCATGCGCAGAGAAGGCCGATATTTCAACCCCACACCCAACCCATTAGATGCCCCTTCATGAATGCTTCACATTGATACCTCACTCGACCTCCATCGGTCCACTTAGGGGCTCCCCTAGCTCCAAAAGCTATTTTCATACCCTTCGGCCACCGCGCATGCGCAGAAGGCCGATATTTCAACCCCACACCCAGCCCATTAGATGCCCCTTCATCGAATGCTTCACATTGATACCTCACTCGACCCCATCGGTCCACTAGGGGCTCCCCTAGCTCCAAAAAGGCTATTTTCATACCCTTCGGCCACCGCGCATGCGCAGAATGCCGATAGTTCAACCTCGCGCCCAGCCCATCAGATGGCCCTTCATGAATGCTTCACTTTGATACCTCACTCGACCCCATCGGTCAACTAGGGGCTCCCATAGCTCCAAAAAGGCTATTTTCATACCCTTCGGCCGCCGCGCATGCGCAGAAGGCCGATATGTCAACCCCACACCCAGCCCATTAGATACCCCTTCACCTATGCTTCACTTTGATACCTCACTCGACCCCATCGGTCCACTAGCGGTGCCTACAGATTGCCGAACACTTCCACGAAAACCCACGGTTTTGGGACTACTTTCGGTCCGCGGAGGCAGACCGCATTACCGCCAGACCGCATCACCGCGGAGAAATACATGCCCCCAAGGTCACGCCCCATTCATCCAGACCGGAAGTGACGTCATACCTGCGCACAACACTCCTGCGCACACCGCCACAATACCGCCACATTTTTTTTTCTGCGCATGCGCAGTGAGGCGCTAAATCGTCCATTTACGCCTTATATACTACTACCGTTACAGTGGGTAAACGAAGGAGTGAATTTGAAGTCAACAATGAGGGAGTATTATGCCCTTGGTAGGCTTTCTTTGTAGAGTGTGGCTTTCAGACAGAACCTCCCAAATAGTCCCAAACAGAGGAAGCAAATATGAGATCTGCGCTCCCAGTACCGGTAGATGTATTGATGTGTTATCGGTCTCTTATTGTGGTATCTATATGAATGTCAAACTCAGCAGCCAGGCGTGTATAGAATAGGAATTAGGGACCGATATTCTACGTTAACAAAGACTTGGTACATTACAATTATGTATCTCATGAAAAGAAGTTACTTTTGAAACAGGAATATCACGTTATTCTGTGGGATTTCACCTATTCACACATTATTTAACTAAAGGTTGATTGATTATTAACATATTATACATCGAGAAGTAACAAATCGTTATTACTATATTGAAATGGAAATTCTTTTTACAGAAACAAATAATTATTTACGACTGGCCTACAAACGTAACTGCCGAGGAAACCTGTTCATTCAAAAATAGAATGTACCAAAATAGCACAGAGCCGGGGTGGAGGCTAAGGATGTCCGGTGGATAAGAGTGTCCGGATCCCATCTCTTAACCTAGCCAGGACACTTTTCTCCGCATTGGGGACAAGTGTCCGTCCTTAGTTGCAATAGAAAAGGATATAAAATGGGACACTTATCACCAGGACATTCTTATTCATCACACCGGCCCTGCATTATACGTCATAAAAATAGCCGACCCGGTCTGGACAATAAATATGGACGTCCGAATGTCCGAGTGAGTTATTCTCGGGTAACCATCACAATTCTTTACACAGATCCAGGCCTTGGTGACTTTTTTTCAAAAATTTCACCGATTCGCTCCGCAACACTTCCTATCGTGTTCTAAATGACGAGACGAGTAAAACGATACCCCACAACCCTACCGCAAATGTATAGAAGTACGTTTCCCAGGGGGATAAACATTGAACCTATACCCCAGTATGGGACTATATGGGGCTCGGTGACTTTTTTCAAAAATTTCACCGATTCGCACGGCGACACTTCCTATCATGTTCTAAATGACGAGACGAGTAAAACGAGACCCCACAACCCTACCGCAAATGTATAGAAGTACGTTTCCCAGGGGGACAAACATCGATCCTATACCCTCAGTATGGGACTATATGAGGCTATATCGTACTTTTTCAAAAAATTTCACCGATTCGCACGGGGACACTTCCTATCATGTTCTAAATGACGAGACGAGTAAAACGAGACCCCACAACCCTACCGCAAATGTATAGAAGTACGTTTCCCAGGATGGTCCTAGACCTCCCATACCCCATATAGGCATTTTCGCGTAATTTAGGATAAAGTCCGTATTCCGTATTTTTTCAGGAAAATTTTTACATACACCCACCCTGGAACTAGGGGAGATAACTCTATTGATAGACAAGCCCCGTTAAGCCCGTCGACCTATATACCCCTCATACCCCATATAGGCATTTTCCCAGGTTTTTCGATAAAGTCCGTTTTCCGTTTTTTTTTTTTTTCAGGAAAAATTTTACATGCACCCACCCCATTGCCTGAACGCCTCTTCACCTAGGCTTCACTTTGATACCTCACTCGACCCCATTGGACCATTAGTAGCTCCCTAGCTCCAACACGGCTATTTGCATACCCTTGGACCACCGCGCATGCGCAGAATGCCGCTATTTCAACCCCACACCCAGTCCATTAGATGCCCCTTCATGAATGCTTCACACTGATACCTCACTCGACCCCATCGGTCCACTAGGGGCTCTCCTAGCTCCAAAAAGGCTATTTTCATACCCTTCGGCCACCGCGCATGCGCAGAAGGCCGATATTTCAACCCCACACCCAACCCATTAGATGCCCCTTCATGAATGCTTCACATTGATACCTCACTCGACCCCATCGGTCCACTAGGGGCTCCCCTAGCTCCAAAAAGGCTATTTTCATACCGCTAATTTTCCATTTTGTAAATTAGACCGTGCATCGGCAGTTCATGAGCTTTAGGAAAAGCAAAATTGAATAGGATGGAAGGAATCGTCAACGCAGTCATTGGACTACTTGATATTCTGTGATGCTTTCAACTCAATCTTATGCGAACTTTTCGAATCAGAGCAGTTAAATTTGAAGTCTACGACATGTTTGCATAATCCTGAAGATATAACATGGTGGTGAATTCACCACCAGACGATACCGTCATGCGCCTCCACTCAAAGTTTATCAAATTTGGCGATACATATCGCACGCTGATAGCAAAATAAGAGAGTAGCGTGCAAGATTCATGGAGTTATGTTTTGCAAATTGTGTCTAATTTGCCTAATCCGAGCTAGGGGTCGATTGAACCCATGTATTTCAAGATCCTTATGGTGTTCATATGAACAGACACAATCAAAGCGTGACTGAGATACATCATACTAACAAGTTTACAGCGAAAATTTGGATTAGGAATATTGATCAGCGATGCGAATTTGATATTTTTGGAACATGATGATGTCTTGCCGGCTTTATTAAAAATTATTGACTGTTTATATGGCAGGAAACTAGTCTATTTTTGTATATACTAACATTTGTTTTTTTGTTTTTTGTTTTAATTTTGGGCCAATGCTGTCATTTGAATTAAATATTTGGATTATGGACGCGGAAATTCTTTAATGGACGACGGCTGAATTTTGAATGACGGACAAGACGCTTGTATTTCAAGATAGCCATGATGGACACCTTTGGCGCTCTCTGTCGAATAAGGGGGAAGTTATCTTCCTGAGAAGAAGAAACCTAATATGTCTGTATTGATGTTTATTCACGAAATTCCTATCGATTTCTATGTCATCATAAGGATATCAGGTCATTACATAGATTAACGTAAACCTTTGGTCAATGAATCGAAAGACGCATGAACAAATTACAAAAAAATATATATACATAACATTAATAAACAAATATACAAAATAGGTATATCCAAAATACACACCAGACATTTCCCAATCTTCTCGATATAAACGTACAATGTTAATCCCATGAGAGATGTATATCGTTATTACACGAAAGGAAACATATTCTTCTTATGGCCGTGGGGGCACCGCTTCTCCATTGTTGGTCTCCTGCTATTAGCAGCGGGTGAGTATACCTTCATAAATTTCTTCTGTGTGGCGATACAATTAGTTTTCCTACAAAGAAGTTTGCTGTATGTATCAACATTTAAATGAGTGGTGGAAAACGATGCCGCCGTTCTGACAAAAGTTATATGACTCCACAGACAAATATACTGACTGTATGAGTGATCCCTGTGATGATTTGTATCCCAGTCACGCTCTTATTGTAGATGTTCATGTGGACATCTTGAATGACATGCCCCTATCGGTTTGAGCGATATAAGATACAAATATTTCAGAGTAATGATGTAATAGCCCTATCAAGTCATCTGATGGAAAATTATGAAAAACATTGCATGTGATCGCTAGATCGTTATAAGGTACAGCTGTACACCTATATCACAGCACATTTGATATTTCACATGAAAATTTATGGGTCACATCAAACTCGAAATAAATTAGATACAGTCGATCGGATAAGATCGAGGACGCATCCCTTTTGCATGTTAAGTAAAGGGACAATCAATATTCTTGAAGAGAGCAATAACGTAAAACTTAGGCAAACCAATTCTTAAATGTCCCCATGGTGCTACCTAGATAAGCGAATCGACACAAATCATTCCCAAACGATAACTTGAAGGAAGGAACCTACAAACCAGATTTGGAAAGAATTCGTTCAGGTTTCCAAAAGTTACTGTCCGGAAACGCAATTTTAACTTGACCCACAGGTGGCGCCACCTATAAGTGGGTTGGTACGAAAAAAAATCCAAACCCAGATTTTGAGACAAGATTCCCCGACATTGAAAATACAGAATTGAATCCGTTCAGTTTTACCAAAAAGTTAACTTGACCCACAGGTGTCGCAACCTATAAGCAGATCGGCATGAAAACAATCTCAAGCGAGATCTTCAGGCAAGGCACCCGTACACCAAATTTGGAAAAAATGTATTCAAGCTTTTCAAGTTATTGTCCGGAAAAGCAGTTGCAAACTGAGCCCCAGATGATGCCACCTATATGCGGATCGGCACGGAAAACAATCCCAAGCGAGATATTAAGGCAAGGTGCCCACATACCAAATTTGGAAAGAATCGGTTATTTTCTAGGAACACTTTTTTAACTTAGCCACCTTACACACAAATCGGCAGGAAAAACAATCGCAAGGCCGATCTTGAAGCAAGGTACCAACACACCAAATTTGGAAGGAATCCTTCACGTTTTCAAAAGCATTTGTCTGAAAATGCCATTCTAACTTCGCCCCCGGGTGACGCCACCTTTCGTTGGATCTGCACAAAAAAAAAATAATCACATGATCTTGTTACCTGTAGATCCTGGTGATGACAATAAGATATTCTCGAATTAATAAATCTATGTCAGCGGTTTTAAAATCTGACATTGCAGTGTCTCTGTGAAATTCATTTGTGGAAGAAATGCTTATGTGCATGGCTGTAAACCAGGCACTGTCGATGTACTTTAAATGCACTTGGCTTCAAAGATCATACATTGAGCCAATGGCCAGCCACTGTTTTAAACCCCCAACGTGACCTTTCTGAGTAATGGCTGTGAACCAATCACTGTTGTGCTATCTATGCAAATAAGAATATGGATATTGGTACCCAAACATAGACAGCATCTTCAAAATAGGTCCAGACGGAAAATTTGCATATAAGAGAAATGTTAGAAAAGATACAATTATCCAATTCCGGACATCACTGAAAACAATAGCTGTCTTCCCCTTTACATGAGCAACATGCACCACAAATTTGAAGTTGATTGTCAAAGGCATTCAGAAGTTATCCGACCGAAAAGAAAAGTGGGATGTAGGAGAAGAAGCAGAAGAAGCGGACGAAAGAAGAAACTGAAAAACACAAAAGGCATCCCTAGAGATGACAATGAATTCCAGTACCCCAGGCCTACACATGTAACACATGTAAAAAGAGAACATTTTTATCATTACATGGAATTCTTGTTATGCTTTCATCTTCCAAAATATACTTTCTTCGACAACCTTCAATAGTATTTTTCCGATTTTCTTTTGGTATGTTTACGATGGACATTCAGGGTTGAGTACGATTGGCTAATGAATGATCTATCCAAATATTATGAACGTTCTTTTGTGTAGGTGGGTGTAGCTATCTGCATCTGGTCTGCTTGAACAGTGGTGAAAGTCGAAAAGACTCATTTAGATAATATAAAGGATGCTCTAAGTATTCCTAGTTTGTTCATCAAGAGAAAGTACAAGCATGTGTGTGTCCATGTCATGTTTTAGCCACACGGAACGCTAATCATCCCGTGATCAGCCATTTCTTCATGGTTTTATACGGGGATGACAGATAGTCTGTGAACTTTAGCTTCTTCACTGAGTTTTCCATGTCCTTGAGTGTCTCTGCAACGGGGCTCACCAAGGCCTTTTTTGCTCTTCGATTCCGCAATTGTTCACTGAGCCAATCTAGAGTCTCGTACAAGCCTGTTCCTTGGGTCGCACTGGTCGAGAATATAGCTAAAAATAAACAAATGGCATTGCATTATAGACAAACTGCACACCTTGCAACTCAGCCAAATTTGCATTCTATGAGGGACTGCTACATTTTACAGGCCCGGCGTTTCATTCTGGTTAACTTAACTTCTTGCTTCGACTCCAAAAGAGCCTAATTATATTTTTAAAGGGAAATCCTGGAATATCTCATGGTTTTATTTTCTAAATATTGAAGTTAGGGTTGATATCCAGGAACACCGCTTAAAATTGCAGATTCGAAGTGAATTTCGCCTACAGTTTGCACATGAATATCTGATGACAACGCTTTGATCATGTTCACACTTTTGCTCATTCACACAAACCGCAAAACAGTTCACACAAGCATTGGAAATCATGCTTTATGGTGGCGCCCAATGTGAGGCATGATGGACCACTCATGCAGATGCAACAAACTACCAAGAGAATGCAAACCCTCGCCCTCGAGCTCGAGAATCACGTCCATTTGATCCATTTGCCAATTAAAAATATCATTGAGGCTCCCGTGGATCAGTGCCGACGATAGAACAGTAACACCCCAAACAAATGTCATATACCAATCAAAATCTGAACGATGTATACTCAAATTCAGCTACCATTAAGAGAATCAAGTTAGGGCACATTTCGACGTTCCGCGAATTCGAGACTTGCGTTTATGAAACGCCCGATTCTATGTCAAATGAAGTCATCAAATCTAACAATCGTAAAGAGTGTATATCTTACCCCAGGGAATTCTGACAGAGGGTAACTCCAGTTCTCGGGCCACTTCGTCAGCAGAGAGTGCATTCGGGAGGTCTTGCTTATTGGCCATCACGGCTAGTACACTGTCTCTTAGTTCATCCTCATTTACTATCTGCTTTAGCTCGTCTTTCGCTTGCTCCATCCTTTCTTTGTCCGCACTGTCAACGATGAAAATCAGGGCGTCCGTATTCTGGTAATAATGACGCCAAAGAGGCCTCTGACAAAATAACGAATAACACAATGAATTAATGAATTTCAGGGAACCGCCCGATTATAAAGCGATGTTAAGATTTCAAGTATTTGGGCCTCTCAGTCCGAAATGTGTATATGACAAAGTGGGCCCCCAACAGATATTCATATACAGTAAAACACGACATGAAAGGACCACTGCAGGCTGACAGGCATCGTGAGAACGGCTATTAAATAAATTAATCCTTTACTGGTTCTAGCGATCGCATATATAGCTGACATGTAAATATCTGAAGATGAATATCGGATGTGGCCAGATACCGAAAAGGTTCGTAGAAAGAAAGTCCTATTTAGTTCAAAGTACTGATAAATTACTTAGATTTGTCTCATATAAAGATGAAAATTCAAAAATAGAGAGCCTACCCAATAATGGGGCATTTGGGCTTTAATTCAAGTTAAACCCTGGACAAGGCTGTCTGGCCTCGATGGCAGCGGGCGGTACACTGACACGTAGCTGGCCGCATGAGCTCCGGTTCGTCAATATGGGCGCTTCGTTATCTCTTTTACACAGAATATATTTTAATCGATAATAACTGGTATATTTTCAACATGAGTTTTCCAAAATAATCATAAATGTAGACTTGTTGGTCCTTTCTTGGAACAGTAGGACTATTTACACCAGTCATATTTACACCAGTTATCAATAGTTGAAAAACCCGGCGCTCCATGTTGTAACCATGAGGGAGACAACATGAGAACGAACCGGAGCTAAAGCGGTGACGCACGTGCTGTGTATCTGTCGGTGCCACTGGGACAAGACAGCAGTGCCCAAGGATTAATGTGGACAGGGCGGATTGTACAGTGATTTTGGACAAGAGTGAGACATGCCGAATAGAACTTACTATTTTATCGCGTCCACCGACATCCCAGGCTGTAAAATTGATGATGTTCTTATAACTGACAGTTTCTACGTTGAATCCTGAAGAATAAAGCGAGCAGAATTTGTACAGGCGACTCAATATTCCTCCTCTGCATACAAAATAAACTTGTGTTGATTTGGTCACAATTTAGCGTCCATAATCTAAAGACCTAATTCATATAATAACATTAGCACCAAATTAGAAGGATACATCATGATATACATAAGACTAGGCTAATTTTCAAAGACTGAAGCGGTCAACAGTTTTCAATGATGCCAGTAAGACATCACGATGTTCCCAAAATATCAAATTCGTATCGCTGATCTGTGTCCTTAATCCATATACGTTGTAAAGTCGTTATCTAGAGTATGATGTATCTCAATCACGCTTTGCTTGTGAATGTTCATATGAACACTATGAGGATCTTGACGGTTCATATGGCCCCTAGCCCCGGATTCATTCCCATCCTCATCATCGTTTGCCATCATCCCTAACGTCATCATCTTAGTCGTCATCACTTTATTGCCCGTTCGATATTTGGTCCAGGAAATTGGTGTCGGCCATGGCGTGAGAAAACGGTCCGATATGTTCCCATGTTGTGATCTTTCAGTCAAATCATGCCTATCCCGATTTTGATTCGTTATTTTCAATTATTCGTAAGAAATCCTGTGAGCAATTATAGGTCTGCCATGCGTGTTTTCCCATCGTATATCCGGGTACCCACGTTCTCACATCGAAGCTAGCTCTACCAGGAATTCAAATGATATGGTGGCTGATAGCTGCCATCGCATTCGCGCCCTCGCGACCTGTAAATTTGCAAAAATTGTAGGGGCGCGAGTGGCTCAATACTGCCATGTTCGCGCGTTCGCGGGGTCGCGATTGCGAGAATGCGCGAACACGCGAACGAGCACTGTTCGCGCGCAACTGGTGCTCGTTCGCGTGTTCGCGTGATCTCGCAATCGCGACCCCGCGAACGCGCGAACGGTACCGTTCGCGTGTCGCGCGATCGCGCCCTTCAAGAGGGCGCGATTGCGCGAACACGCGAACACGCGAACCATACCGTTCGCGCGGGACTGGTGCTCGTTCGCGTGTTCGCGTGTTCTCGCAATCGCGCCCTCTTGAAGGGCGCGATCGCGCGACACGCGAACACGCGAACGGTACCGTTCGCGCGTTCGCGGGGTCGCGATTGCGAGATCACGCGAACACGCGAACGAGCACCAGTCGCGCGCGAACGGTATCGTTCGCGTGTTCGCGTGTTCGCGCAATCGCGCCCTCTTGAAGGGCGCGATCGCGCGACACGCGAACGGTACCATTCGCGCGTTCGCGCCTTCCTGTTCAAAAAGTATTTGCGCATGTTCAGGGACCATCTCAAAACAGAACAATTGAAATTGTTTGTTTTTAATATTACATTAGGATTGGATTGATAGCCTATATTCTGATCAATAATCAGACGTGTAGTTTTGCTTACTGTATGTAGGCCTATCATATATATGAAATTGCAGTTTTATGCACATTGTTTGACTTTATTTCTCTAAGAAAATCAAAATCCGCATTGCCGGCGACGTAGTCCGCCGTATTTCGGTCATCGAAACCTTACACAATTCAATTTCCGTTTTTTTGCTTTTGGTTTCTCAAAATCAAAAATTGAAATTTGACCGTCAATTTTCAATTTTCGTTTTTCGTTTTCGGTTTCTCAAAATCAGAAATTGAAATTTGACTTTCAATTTTCGAATTTCCTTTTTCGTTTTATCTCGCGCAAAAACGAAAATCAAATATTGAAAATTGCCTTGACTTGTCCGTTTTCCGTTCTTTTTATTTTAACTTTGACGCGTCAATGTTAACTGCACACGCGCAAGGCTTATGATGTCACTTTCGGTCCGCGGAGTAGTATGGAAAGCGCAAATCGGATTGTTTAAGCAAGTGTGGAGCATAATATGGAAAACCAGTAGGGGGAAAGATTTGAGAGGTTCATTACACTATAGATCTCTGGAGCCAGGCATTCGACCTAGACTATAATGGGCCAACTGCGCATGTGCAGAAGCGAGTAGGCGTTCGTGCAGCAGGTGTGATGCATTATATTGAGAACAACCGAGGTGATACACACGGTAGTTTCATTAAAGTAGGGTGGTATAATAAATACGTGGGTACCCTAATCATAACCCCCAAAGGAACTTCCCGCGTCGATGCATTGAAGCGTTTGACACCCGCACTTAAAGCGTTGAAACGTTTTTGACGCTGAACGTTGACGGGCATCTGAACGCTCCAACGATCCAGGTCCCAAAAATAGAGAATGAAGATTGGACCTGAAGCATTCAGACGTCTGGCATCAAACGTGGCGATTGTGTGCTTGTTTGAAATGGTGGTTTCTTGCCCTATGCGGATTTCGCGGCCCATCACCGCGATGCTTACTCTTATTGATATTACATCTTTGTTGGTATCTGTATAAATACTATATTTCAAATCAATAACAAATAGCGGTTGTGTGCATGAATGCTGTTCGCTTTTGTAGCTCTCTAAACATCTATTTTTAGAAATGAGAAAATCTAAGACTGCGTCCTGATTGGCTCAGGCCTCAATGTCAATAGCCAATGAGAACAGCGGGATGCTACCTATCCAGACCTGTCTGGTGCATCTTCACAAGTCCAGGTAAATCGTGAATCCTCGCACAGGGCTTACCTGGACATTTTTGGTGATTCGAGAGAGTTCTTGGGTCGTTGCTTCAATCTCGAACATTTCATCCCCAGAGGTTATTTTGAATTAGCATGTCGGTATCCCAAGCCGACGGTTTTTGCTTTGACTCACTATGCCGATTTCAGCCTGACATCAAAGTGCAGTTAGTGGACTGTCGTAATGAGCTAGCTGAGACTGTTCAATAATTGGTTTGATTTAGAGAATACCCCTTGATTTTTTTTATACAGAACTACCGTTGGCAACTAACCAAAGCAATGTATAGATACCCTAACAAATCGATCAATACACTGGCTTCCGAGGATGGCCTGGTGGGCCACATGCCTCTCACGATCCACACCTCTTATACGACACGATTTGCGTTTTCTATTCTACTCGGCGTACCGGAAGTGACATCATAACCCGTCCACGTGCGAACTTCACATTGATACGTCAAAGTTAAAATCAAAAAACGAAAAACGGACAAGTCGATTGAAAATTGACTGTCAAATATGAATTTTCGTTTTTTGTTTTTGCAATCCCAGAATCAAAAATTGAAAATTGACGGTCAAATTTCTCAATTTTTGATTTTGAGAAACCAAAAACGAAAAACGAAAATTGAATTGTGCAAGGTTACACGGACCTAGCATCTGTCGCGCACATATTTGATTATTGTGAGCTGAAATATAGGCTAATAACGTTAACGTAACACAATAATCTAATTTTGTAGTTCCAAGATTCAATACACATAGTCTGCTTGAGATGGTCCCTGGGCATAATTTCCGCACATACGCAAACACTGAACCGGAAGGCGCGAACGCGCGAATGGTGCCCGTTCGCGTGTTCGCGCTATCTCGCAATCTCGACCCCGCGATCGCGCGACACGCGAACGCGCGAACGGTACCGTTCGCGCATTCGCGGGGTCGCGATTGCGAGATAGCGCGAACACGCGAACGAGCACCATTCGCGCGCGAACGAGCACCATTCGCGTCTTCTCGTGTTCGCGCAATCGCGCCTTCAAAGAGGGCGCGATCGCGCGACACGCGAACGCGCGAATGGTGCTCGTTCGCGCGCGAATGGCGCTCGTTCGCGTGTCGCGCGATCTCGCCCTTTTTAAGGGCGCGATCGCGCGACACGCTAACGGTACCATTCGCGCGCGAACGAGCACC
>JAVTVY010038911.1:0-169498 GCA_036873755.1 Hanleya hanleyi
TGGATTAAGAATACTGATCAGCGATACGGATTTGATATTTTTGGAACATCATGATGTCTTGCCGGCATCATTGAAAACTGTTGACCGCTTCTCTCTTGCAGGAAAACAAGCCTATGTTTATGTATACTATGATTGTCTTTTTGAATTTGGTGCTAATACTGTTATATGGAATATGGAATAGGTCTTTGGATTATGGACGCGGATATTCTCTAATGGACGACGGCTGGATTATGAATGACGGACTAGACGCTTGTAATGACAAAACGAACACTGATACGAAGGTTTTAAATCCAACCATAACCAGGAAATACATTGAAATGGACAAATACATCGACAGGTTTCCGTCTTGACGTGGCTGTTACATTGACCTCTCGTCACAAAAACGTGATGCGCCATTCTCATGAGCCACGGTACAACATGGAAAACGTGTATCTTCTCGCGACACACAATACACTAAAGTTAAAATAATTGATGATACTACTTTTATACTAATGAACTTTATTTTGCTCTGATAACCCCTTCAACCAATGAGGCTGGTCTTCCGCGGGGTCGAAAGATAGATGTACATATACAGTTAGTAATATGCCGGATATCTTTGAAAACAAGTGCATGTTATAAGTGATAAATTTTATAATGGTTATTTGTGGTACCCAAAGAAATATTTACACACACACATGTACTAGTGAACAAATAAGAATCTGAATATGAATACAAACGTATGTGCGTCTAGGTTTCTGGGTTTAGTACCAAATATATGAATAGTACTTAGAAACAAATGAATGTTAAACGTACTCCTATATTTAAGGGCAGTGATTTATAGTAGACCTTAATTTGATTTGAAATACTTCAAGCAATAGTCAGTTTAGTTTCGATGGTAGATTATTCCATAGTAAGGCACCTAACCAACTGTGACAATTTCCCTTAGAACTTTGAAGAATTAAACTATCACGGCAATATATCACAAAATTGCGAACAAATCACTCGAATCCTGCATATAACTGTGTTCTCAACTCTCAGTTCGTGGATTTCTAGTTAAAGAAACCCTCCATTATTCCACCTCTTGGAATTCGTATGAAACCACACATTGTAGCAGCTGGTATTAAGCTAGTCAAATTCTAGCTAGTAACAAGCTCTTGCTAATTCCACAGTGGCAGTCAGCTAAACCAGAAGAGGATATTACACTAAGGAAATATAAAACGCGGACACGAGCCAGCTCGTGTATACACAATAATTTGGCTTGCTACTATATTTAGTTACAAAACTAAAACCTGTCCACTACCTGGTAAAAGTTCGATATTCACTGCAGAAGAAAAGGCTATATATTTTCCGATTTGGAAGGTGCTGGGACCACTAAAAGAACAAAAAATGTCATATTCTCTGATTCACTGTTATGCCTTCAAACGATTAAATGTGGAACATCAACTCATCCCACCATCTTGAATATTTTACAATTTTTAGATTTGATCAACAGATTGTGTTTTGTTCGTTGCCTAGTCACATTGGCATCAAAGATAACACTGAGGCTGATAGAATGGCTAAGGCAACCAGAGATAATGAGGTTGATCCTGTTGGAATCCCATAAAGCGATTTCAGACCCTCTATCTGTACATATGTGAGAAAGCTGTTTCAATTTTTATTGAATGCTATGAATAATAACAAGTTAAAAAAACTGCAGGTTATATTCATCTGAACAGCCAGAAATGTTTCGATCAAACCATGATCAGGCGATGTAGAATCGGCCATACACGAACACGAACTAAAAAACGAGCCATTCACAATTTGTATTCCAGGCCACGAAGATCCCACAGTCAAACATATTCTTATTCACTGTATAGTTTTTTTAAAATTGTAAGAGATTCTTTTATCGAGCAACTACTTTAGAAGATCTTTTTAGTCGGGCGAAAGAAAACTGTATCTTAGGTTATTTGACAGAAATCGGTTTGTTGCATAAGTTTTAATGTTTGTATGTTTTAATGTGTTGGGTTACTAACTTATTAACTTGAATACTTAGAATTTTGTTTGATCGTCGCTATATAGCTAAAATATTGCTGAACGCGACGTTAAACCTTAATTCTCTCTCTCCTGTGACTCTGCACATTTAGGTACATATACGCGGAAAATACACCTTATTGTGCGATGCGAATCTTAAAGATCTAGTATTGATCGCATTTGGAGAACAGTTCATACAAAGAATAAGTTGAAGATAACTTATTCGATATCGTGAACAATAGTGTTCCCTTGTGGCACGAGAGCCTTTCCGTCAGTGGGAGCTACGCTAATTCCTTGAATTCCGTGAGGTTGTGTTTTACGAATGCGGTCAGCACCCAGATTAACATCACTGCTTATTTGAGAAGTTTGAGAACAATACTGGTCGCAGTTTCTCCATAAAATACAACAAAATCGAGAGTAGATAACACATTACTTGTATAAAATACGGTGCAAGCACGTAGTGGTAAACCTTGGCAAATGTGTCCGAACGGTACTCATTTCTGAGCAAGATTTGACATGCGGGGGCCAAGGCAATAGTTGATGTGAACGCTTTTCGCAATATTATCATGATCCAAATGCGCACGCCTTTAATGAGAAGTTTGCATCACTTCTTTTTGTTTTGAAGGCATTGCTGATCGTAATATTTGCCCTGCACCAATGATATAGATTCATCAGATCAGCAGACAAATTATTTTCTAATTGTGCAACTGTCGACTGGGAGGTATGTAGTGTGGATGCATCCACGTACATATATGTGTTATATTTCAAGTAAAGAGGCAGATCAATAATAATACCAACTAGAACTCGTGGACTTCGGAAGGCTGCCGTTATCTGCGTGCATTTTATGGCGGTGATGTTTGAGTGTAAACTGCAGAAATACATAGCTTGTCCTATTTCACAAAATTGGGTCATGTGTATAGTGTTGTGTTATGTATAATGCTTTAGTTACCTTTGTCAGTCATAACAGGAAAAAATATACAATAAAAAGTACAATAATTTAATACCGTACTTTATTCCATTAACTAATTTGGTGGTTCAAAGAAAATTTTAATAAAAACCGGAGCGTTTGAAGTCCACCGACATTGAAACCACTGATTTGGCTTGGAACCTATTACATTCAGTACCCAGCATGGAAAGTAATCTCGAGAGAGATTCTATGGCAATTTAACCACATACAAAATTTGAAAAGAATCCGTTCAGGTTTTCAAAAGTTACTGTCGGAGTCTAGCGGATCACCGTTAAAAACAAGTCCAAGAGAGATCCTGAGGTGGGCGAGTGAGTGAATATGATTTAACGTCGCTTTCAACCCCATTTCGGTCATATCACGATGTTTGGTTCCTATTCCTTTTCACACCCGGAAACCACACAGGAAGGGTCATATTCCCTTCAACCACACGAGACCCCACAGGTTGGGTCTTATTCTTTCTCACGCCCAGATCTCTATGGGTGACCCAGTTAGTCGTCTCTTATGACAAGCTCTCTGAGGAGCTGAGACCTATTCTTACCATGATCTGGAGTGTGGACACACGGACGGACACCAATAATATATCCCCCCTTTAGCCATTCGGGGGACAGTTTTAGAGGAAAAATATAATGAGTTCAAGTTGAGGAAAGTTTTGTCATACGATTCGAGCACCCTATGCAATGTATTGCTTGAATAATGGTTACATGGATGATGTGAAATAATATTTTATAAAAACTGGATATTATGAAATGATAAACATGGTATTGAACTGCCATTTTCGATAGGTGTCTGACTTATACCTAGATAAATAAGTTCCCAAAATTTGGTCGGTACCGTATCTAGAGCGGTTTTGCCTATAATGCTGTAACGGACGGACGGACGGACGTACGTACATGGCGACAATACCCCAGGCCAAAATTACCGAGGGGTAAAAGCAATAATTGTCAATAAAATAATTGTCCCTTAATTCATAGTTCAATTCAGCGTTTTTTAGCTAATTGAACGACGACTTGACTTTGGTGTACAGTCAACTGTTAATTTCTATGTATTATTTTCCTGATCAAATGCATTTTTATATCCTGAAATTCGCTGATATGCTAGTAAATTTTCATTTATGAGAGCTCTGAAATATCAGGATATGTATGGGCAGAAATGTCATCTTCCGTCGAGGTCCAACATTTTCAAGAGCGAAATAAAACCTCCAAGTTCCCTATCAGCGATAAAGTTTAGACTCGTACCTTCCCCTTGGTCGCACGGAAATCAGATCTCCGGATCTCCGTGCGAGTCAGTGGCAAGGTACGAGTCTATGATAAAGTTCATACCTCGCCTGCATTTGTGTGGTCATACGCTTCGGAATGTCAACACACCAGCGGTCATCAAGTGCAACTTTTCCAATATTTCGGCTCAACAAAGTGTTGATTTTAGCAGAGGTTTGTTTAAATTTGCTGCACACATAAGTGTTGACATTATTTTACTACTGTCGTTACTTTCATAACCTAGGAAGAGTTAACTATTAGTAGTTCAGCTGCCTTATGCTGCAACACTCATACTGCCTTATAAATATTCAGTTTCACCCAAACTGAATATGCATTGCAACTTCAACCGAAAGTGAAACTTACAACTAGGGGAATTAACTCTACATAAAACATTGAATTTACTCCCCTTACAAAAAAAAATTAATTTGATCTTTTTCAATTACTTTTTGTAATCCGGATATTTGCTTCTTCATTCTCAATTGTCATTGATATTTTTACAATGGATCACAACTATGTAAAGACACAACCAACCAATGGTTGGGATCGTTCTTATGCCAGAAAAAGCATAAAACAGTCTGAACTGAAATTAGTGGATGCATTTCAGTGCAACACTATTGATGTCCGTGGTGATGGAAATTGTTTCTTTCATTGTCTTAGTTTAGCCATACATGGGAATATATCAAGGCACCGACATTACAGATACCTCATATGTAAATATATACATGACAAATGGGAAGAGCTGAAAAACAAGATAATATTAAGTTTACTTGACACTCCATGTTAAGTTGTAATACTGTGATAATTGTATATTTGTTTAAAAGCTGTTTCGAACAGTTATCCATGTATTTTTCCCATATATATCACAGAGAGTGGTTTGGGTGTAAATGAATGAATTGAATTGAAATTGTATTGTGCAATAAATGAAATTATTATTATTCCCATCCAAATCTCTGTTTTTCCCCGCTGCATTCGCAGAGTATAATATTGGGAATTTCATTTGAATTTTCTAACTTGATATGTAATACGTAAAGCCAGAAGAGAAGGCAGATTTTTTTATCTGCGTTCGCTTCTAGGCTTTGCCTATTTCATATTATTATTCGTGGATATTATGAAGAGATACGTAGTTCTATTTTTTTTATGTTGATAAAACTCCCTCAATTCATTTTGCAACTGGTTGGACCTTAGCCCTCGAACCGAAAATTGCTGTCGCAAAATTTTGTCCGCCCGACCCGGAGCAGATTCCTGCTTCAAAAAGGAATGTGGCCTACCGTTCTGTGCTCGTATGGATTAAATACATATTTGCCAACTTCCCTGGCCATTTATTTCCTCTGTCTCGCTCATTTTATTCCGTAAACGGCAAAAGTAAAAACAATTATCCAGCTCGACATTTCAAAGACGAAATTCCGCAGCCATTTTCAGAACTCAGGCATGATAGCAAATAACGACAGCTACGATTGGATAAAAGAGGCTGTCTCCGCCAATGATAAGTGCCTAGACTGAACGCTTGGCATCGATACCTTGATTACCGCACTAAGTATCATGGGAGATGTCGATTTTATCGGAGTACCGCCATATCTCGTTGATGCGGGATTTGGCCGCCATTATCTTACAATCGGCGTCAACAGAGTGTATTTTGATGAGGAAAAACGCATTTTCGCTAGTTCTAATCACCATTAAATTATAACGAATTTCCAGTTCAGAGTCTTCTCCACATTTGACCCTGTGACCGTAAGCCCCAACTCTGCTTTGTTTTCTCACAATCTTGCGGACAAAGCGATTTTAGCGTCGATGAGACCGAGCCAATCCAATAAGGCTGCACGCTACGCGGCAGCCTTAAAAAGAGGGGACCCATAATAGATCCATATGAAACACAACAAGAAACTGTTTATGTACTGCTACATGACTCATAAATGCTAATAATTGCTTGCGATTATGCAAGTACTATTTAAAAGAAAACTTGTCAGAACAACAATCATGGAAACTTAATCCTGGAGGAAAGACGTATGGTCAAAAAGACCGAGACTTGCATACATCTATGAAAAGGATACGTCTTCTTGTCTTCTTTAACCCTATCTGGCCCAGGCTTTTTCGGACGTATCCTGGCATGGCCAAAAACGGCATTTTTTGGTCGATTTTTTTTTATTTATGCAATTTCTCCGCAAAAACTGCATGATAAATTAGTAAATATTATTGTGATGTGAAATAAAATAGTTTTTGTCCACTTTTCATCGGGGAAAAGCAGAAATTTTGAAGAATACGACAAAAACTCCACGTGTTTGGTAGGGGAGCCATTTCGGCTCTTCACCCCCACCCCCCTCCCCCCGAGGCCAGGTAGGGTTAAGGAATATGTTTGTACATGTTACTTCTCTCTGGTTTGGTATATTACTTTTGGTGTATAATGTAAAAATGCAATTACATATTTGTGAAAGAACATTTGCACGTTTTTCACGCGTTCTTACAAGAGATGTGACGCTCAGACAGAAAGATGCAATATTAGGAACTGAGGCAATAAAAACGCCAATTTCTTGATCCAGCACCACATTTTACATTGACAAATAGTCCCTAAACTGATCAGCATTCGAAAGATAGAAGGCTTGTTTTCAAGCTTGTCAGGAGAATTATTGCCAGAATAAGAATTGCGGTGGTTCTTTGACACCATACGGGATACTCCGGAGTGACTCACTGCAATAATCGTAACCTGGTGGTTGAGATAGTTATTGACGATTCTGATAAGGGATACAAACACTGTGAGAGTTTTTCCTCTGATGGGAAAGAAGAAAAACTAAAATTATATGTAGACTGCTCTGGAAACCGACAATGGAACATAGTTTGTTCATTTTGATCGAAAAAAATTGTCGGAATTAAAGAGTGGATTAAAAGTTGGCCTCTTAGATTTGATACCAGACGGAACGCTGATGAATTACTTGAATTTATAACTTAAGCTAGTCTGTCGGTTTTGTATGGAAATGAGGAAAGTGAACTAATTTCCTGGTTTTTCGTTGCAATGATTCAGTTATAAAGCTTGTGTAGCCATTGCTACTTCTACAATTATACCACACATGGTACCTGCAATATGAATTGCTCACTTTGATGAAAAAGTAAAACAGTTACTAATACTTTAGAAAATTGTGGATTTTTTTATTATTTGACAAGAGGGCTGAGCAACAAGTAATTTATCAGAACTGAGTTATATATTTTGATAATGCCAATATTATCGGTAACTTGAAAATCGGTTCATATGAAACGTCATACAATTGAGATACTTTTTGTACAGTGCAGAAAGTAAATTTTGATTTTCGTGCATCGAGTCTTCCACGTCGAGTCAAACAATCAAACCACGTATAATACTTTTGATTTGAGACATGGTTTGATTATTCGAACAGACAAATTTACATATATCCTTACAAGATTGAAGATTTATTGTTATTTGAGTTGAGACATGGTTTGTTTATTCTGAGGGATAAATTTATACATTGAGTACAAGCACATGTAAATGCTGAAAGATCTCCCAATAATACCTGGATTTTCCACGTAAAGGTCCAGAAAATGTAGTTATGGATTTTATTAGCCTACCAGTGGCGTTGTAGTCTATGATACCCAGTTCCTTTATTGTCGCCAAATTATATCGCAGGGTGGGTAGTCCCCATGCGGACCAAATTTTGTCAGACGCCACTTCATTGGCTGATATAAACTGAAGCTTCTAATGATATAGCAGGCCAAGGCAGCAGTGTCGGCATTTAAAAAATATACTTTCATAATTAATCAAAGGGACTTTTTCAAAGGGAAAACTCTCCCAATTATATCAACATCGGGCCCTCTTCCCCAGCAATATGGAATTGGCATACATTATCCCACTTATTCTTTATTCTCACTCCGTTCGCCGAAATTAATTAAAAATTAAGAAGATTATTAAAAATTTACGCTAAGTTTTTCGAAAATGGGGGAATAAAACTGGAATCAACGGCCTATATCTCTATGTCGGTCTTTCCATATTGAACTCACCCATTAAGTGCAGGCGGAAAAAGTTGCACGTTTTAGTTCGTAATAGGGCTTAGGCTTTGCAGAATACGTTTGAGGAAAGTCCCAGCTGCTGCTAGACTTGTTTTACCCATGTAACAAAAGAAATATATCCCCCCATGTACGGGTACAAAACGGCTAAATGGTGAAAATTGGAATGTTGCTGCATTTTGTACAATTTTATTGCGACAATGTAAATTTTTGAGAGAGGGAATATCCAAAGTAAAGCATACTATCGTTGCAAGTTTTAAGTTTGGTACTGAACCACGGTAAGCCATAATACCGATAATTTTAAAGCAGTGAGTTCGGCCGGTTCAGATCACACACAAGCGGATATTTACCCTTGCGTCATTTCGGTTACTATATAGCCTGCCAATCTTGCTTGACATGAAAGTAGAATAATTTTTCCCGCAACAGCGCCTTGTGTTGGCATTGCTTCTCTATGTCATAGGGACTGGGATATATCTTGGATGGTGCGTCCTTTTTCAGGCATAATGACGAACTGCTAATTTACGTTGAGTTTCTTTCGCACTTAATAAATTTCCGATTGAAGTCTGAAACGAAGCAAACACGTACGCTACGACCACAGAAGTGCTACGATTTTTCTTCAAAGCAACAGAAAACGAGGATATTTCATACGACAGCAGCTCATGTCTGTTTTCGCCAAGTATCGGAATTATATATATTCTCGCGGTCGCAATGGCGCACATAATAGACTAAGTTGGTCGACAAGCAACTTCTAACCCGATTTTTTGACGATGTCTGTCTCGTTCACAAGGCAGAAATCCATATCCAGTATTTATATCTTGTCACATAAGCTGCTTCGTTCATCTGTGCCTGGATAACAGTCACCTCTCCACAATTTTCCGAGTTTGAACCTTATTTCATCTCACTCAAGTCGACCTTGAACCTCGCGATAACAATTGCAAAGTTAAGGGCGGACCCTTAAAAATGCCTTGCGATAGATGCCATCGTTGCGATGACAAAGGCTTCTTCTACACAGCATGTCAATCTTGACATGAAAGGAGAATAAAATTTTCAGGATCGGTGCCTGGTATAGATAGTGCTTCTCTCTTCTAAAGATACTGGGTTATATCTTGAATAGTGCTTCCTCTCCAGGCTTAGAGCGTCGGCCTCGTAAGCGGTAGGTACTGGGTTCGATCCCAGGCCGGGTCATACCTAAGACTTGAAAAATGGAACTTGTTGCTCCCTCGCTTACGCTCAGCATTAAGAGGATAGAACAAGGACTGGTTCGCTCAGTGTCAGTATAATGTGACTGAGTGGGGTGTCATGTCTGCCTACGGCATGATATTTCAGTGGGACAGCACTATAAAATGGCAGCATTAGATCTGCTCTGTTACAAGTAGGTTCCCCTGCCTCTCCCCCTCCCCTCCCTTCCCTTCCCTGTCGTGATATAGCTGAAAAAATGTTGAAAGCGACGTTAAACCCTATTCACTCACTCACTCCTCTCCAGGCATAATGACGAATTGCTCATTTTTGTTAAGCATGTTTCCACTGGTTATTCTGAAACAAAGCAAACACGTACGCTACGACCACCAAAGTACTACAGTATTGTTCAAAGAACAGAGAACGAGGATATTTCATAATAGCTCGTGTCGCCCGCACCAAACAAGTACAGGCAAACGTAGGTAGTGTCTATGATGGACAGATATCGCAATATTTACATATCCGCGATCGTTATGGCGCATATACTAGCCTAAATTGTTTGACAAACAACATGATTCCTTGGCGATGTTGTTTACACTGCAGATTCCATCGCCTTCCTATATATATATATGTAAGACGGGAGACGACGAGGTTTTGCTATTGACTATTAGCAGTCCCCTGTTGAAAGTAATACTTCACACATGCTGCATTATCTGTGACAAATTGAGTCATTTCTTCACTACACCGTATTTCGTCGCACCGAAGGACAGACAATCAATCCAGAGCTAGCACCATATAACACTTAACGATGTTAAGCCCACTTCCAAGCCATGGGAACCGTATCAAACATTTTGGGTACTGCCGTCTTTTGTCCCTTCTAACTAGTCCATGATATCATTCTGATGTGAACCACGATACATTTTATAAAAGCGCAGCTGAGATACCAAGCTTACGTTATAGAATACTCCGCATTCTATCCTAAATCTGAGGTAACGAGTGATGTTTTTTTCTAATATGGTCGCTTTTTAGTCGCCAGTTGTCAACTTTTCTCACCTCTTACATATCTCAATAAATGTGTATATAACTATTGGATGGTATTTACATCTAGCCCCTTCACCAATACACCGGCACCCTCCCACCAGTCAAGCCCCACTCCGCTATAAACTTTGGAACAAAACCTACCTAGCAACAAAAGAAAATGAAATAGAAAACTAAATTATTTTTTTCGCACGAATGCATGGATCGAAAATTGTATTACATTCTACAGATCACTGACATGAGACTTATTCCTGACTCATAGTATTATGGTAAAAAAAAGGATGGGGAGGTGATTTCACCGGCTTGTAGCTATATACCGGTGATGGTAAGGATGCTGCTACGGTAAGTAGATTATTCTCAACTGCTCTTGATGGATGGTTTTATTCTATAATGAAAAACGATTCCAGTTGAATGTGCACCACTCGCATTCAACAAATGTGACGGCAAGGCATCCGTCCGAACGCAGTAGAAATTATTGACATAATAGGTGTATTTTTAATCAAAATATACGAAGCGAATTATAAATAATTTTCGTAAAATATATTAAATTGAAGACTTGCACAATAGAGCTACAGACACATTTCCCGTCCCCGGATAAGCTTCATTGCTCTACCAGTGACATAAAATGATGATGGACGCATTTCTATCGCCATTAGAAGATGCCTAGGATATTACGGAATTCAAAGGCCTACCTGCTCTCCACAGAAGGAAACGAAAGTAGAGGGACAGGGATCTTCTGTAAATAATGTACTGTAATTCACTGTAATTGTTAATTTAAAAAAAACAAATAGTACAAATGATAATCGATATTAGGCGGCTTTATGCAGTTTGCTGTACTTTATCATCATCATCATAACAGGCTCGCTACTAATTGTTTTCTTGTTCTAAATATAGAATATACAAAATGAAAATATACTATTTATGTTACTGTTAGTGGATATTCTGTGCTACATTTCTCATTAATTTTGCACATGTTTATCTTCTGTATGCAGTGCGCGTGCTCACATTTGCTTTTTACCAGTCCATGGGACAGGTTTTGTGCTAGGACCTTTCAACTTAAAAGTTTGTTTTGGTTTTCACAGTTGACTACCTGACCAGATGTTCTTCGCTGGAATTTATTTCAACTAAACACGCCGATGTCATATCGCGACGATCCCTAAAATTACAGAGAAAACTTTGAGGAGTGTGGGGTACAATATTATGCTATTCCCGAATCCCAGTCAATGTTGAAGTTCATTCCCAAATCACAATCACATTTTTAGAATCGTTCCAAATCACAACCACAAACGCCCTGCCCTCCATCATAGAGATACTCAGCCAACTAATATTGTGGAGCCTTCACACCGAGAGTCGAATTAGTTTGAAAATCAGAAAAAATATATCTAATAGTATTCATTGGTATCCTTGTCGCCGATTTCTACATAATTTAGAGTAAAAAATGTTCACAAATTAAAGACATTGACTTCAAGGTAGACCACACTAATCTAGATAGCAGAGATATTTCAGGACAATATTGATTTTTCCTTCAATGTGAGACGGTCTCACTCTCAGTGTGTTGATATCCGTAATGCCGTTTCACTCTACCGTCGACCGGAAAAAAATCAATAGGTTAAACACACTTTGGTCAACATATACCTGTAAAAAACTTTTAGAGTTTAACTTTGGGAATTGTTACAAAGTGAGTGAGTAGGATTTAACGTCGTTTTCAACAATTTATTCAAGCATTGTCTGGGTTCAACTTTGTTTAACTGCCTTTGTTTAACTTCGGTGATCTGAAAAGAACGGGTGTGCCCAAAGTGATACGTCATACCTGGTGTATAAATACCTACAGATGGATTTTCTAGCTATATTCCTGCCGATAACGCATACTGCTTGAAATCTGTATCGCGTTGTTTCTCTGATCAGTTGATACTCAACCAATTTCTACAGTGTATCATGTCTAAATGGCGAATGAGCCCAAATTTCTATTGTAGGATATTGACGTGAAATACATCGATTATAAGCCATCAAATCGGCGACTAATTACAAGAAATATGCCCTAGCATTATTGTCTATGACAAATGCTATTGGATCTTGTGCATTGCTCGTTGTATGTAATTTCCCCTAAAACGTAAATAGTGGACTGCGAGAACACCCGAGCCTTTCAGCTGATGCCGGTATCCTTACTGGCAATCACAATGCGATTTTCTTGTCAACTATGCACTCATCTGGTCGAGCGTAAGTAAATGACGTTTTACACGCGAAGCAAATAACGTTCTAGATTCGCAGTCAAATGTAAACATGCGTAAATTGAAGATTTTCGGCGACAGTTCGCGTGCTGGGCACATAGCTGATTCTCATATTATTAAAACAGTAGCCATTTGAAATTCATAGATTGGAGACGTTGGCAATACTGGAGACGATTCAGCAACATACATCTATTCTATGGCACCTCGTTCTATCGGCGAGGAACTGAAACTAGGAAATCCCCATTAATTAATTGGGGTTAGATGACGTGGGAATCTTCTAGAGTGAGATGGATGACGAAAAGCTCTCGCTTTAAATTTGTTTAATACAAATTTGTTTAATACAGATCGAAAATAATATCGCCATAACCTGGAAAACGACATGAGCGATTTTGCAGTGATAACGAAATAGTAACGAATGTTCGGCCTGATAATTCGAATTTAATTCGTTGAATTCGTTGGTAATTGGGTGACAAAGGCGTCTTAACTAGAAGACATCACGTCAGTTTTGACATTGATAACAGCCCACCAATAGCTCACACTACAACCAGAAGCTTCAGCTTGTGTTGCCTCCCCATCCTCTTCAGCCCACCACGTGTACATAACCAAATATCAGTAATGTTCAAAGTCCAAAAAATGGAAGAAAACCTTAAAATGCAATAAGTCAAAGTTGATATTTGGCGAATAACTTTCGTGTAATCCTGCTCTAAAATAAAATGGAAAAGCGTCAAAATGCGAGTCATCATCAGGTGAATATAAAAATTGTGCAGAGCAGTCCACTATTCTGTGTTTGTTCTGTAATGCTCTTTAGAAAGTTAGGACTGGCGCGCAGAGCTATGTACGGACGAACGCATCTCTCTCTGTCTTCGAAGTGGGCTGGTTACAGACAGCGAGGAGGATAGACTGCTGAGCAATGCTTACGATCTTTGTATGGAAATCACAATCTTGGCATGTTATGAAAACAGATCGTCATTTCTTATATAATTGATACAAGAATTGTGAGGTTGAGCGACGTTAGTCTACCAGTTTGCTTTTAAGTAATTGAAGTGTCAAAACATAATCATATCGTCAATTCAATTATTATTTATGGAAACTGAAACGGCCGCATGTGCAAACCTTGCCACATCGCTCGTATCTAAATGCCATTAATTCTGAGTACAAAGTGAAATCAAGCGTAAGATATGGCTACGCTTCTCCTCAGTGCGTATTCATTGCACGGATCCGTTTGATTAAGGGATGTAGCCAACCTTGGCATTGTCTGTGCTTGCGAAATGTTGATTTATCTGACCAGTTGCCAATATTTGACCCGGAGTTTGTTTCCTATCTAACTTATAGCTATTCAATACAGACTGACTGAGAAATTAATACCCGCATTTTTGGATTTCTCCTCGATAGGTGCATCAAATCTAACATTCACAAAGAAGCCGCTGTCCATTCCTCGGTACCACCGACATAGTAATCAATAGGCTTCGATGTCATAGTGTGTTGCATGAATAATCTGTTGAGGGAGAGACCGAATGGACAAAACAGATTTGTGTTTCAATAACATGAAGTCTATATTTGCAATTGACAAAAACATCCCCAGACAAGTGAGTTTCGTTTCGTAACTTGTGTCTAATTCCGCTTAACCCGGGGCTAGGGGCCGTATGAACCCATGTACTTCAAGATCCTCATGGTACTCATATGAACAGTTACAATCAAATCGTGACTGAGATACATCTTTTTTTTAGATGACGACTCTATAACGAATATTATGGATCAAGAATACTGATCAGCGATACAGATTTGATATTTCTGGAACATCATGATGTCTTGCCCGCATCATTGAAAACTGTTGACCGCTTCTCTCTTGCAGGAAACAAGCCTATGTTTATGTATACTATGATTGTCTTTTTGAATTTGGTGCTAATATTGTTATGTGGAAAATGGAATAGGTCTTTGGATTATGGACGCGGATATTCTCTAATGGACGACGGCTGGATTATGAATGACGGACTAGACGCTTGTAATCAGAATATGAAATACATATTTATAATTGACAAAAATAACTCCAGAGAAGTATCAACGGAGAACAATATTTCCAACGGGTATTACAATTATATGACGTTCAATGTACACAAATAGCTCCAAAATAGGAAGTTTCCATTATATGACGTCTCTTTTTACATGTCATTTACTAGTGTACCAAATCTATATATACAATGGATAAAATAGCACTAGACAGAAAATTTATCATAATATAAAACTATATTGACTCTGGATAAACCGTAATTAATATCTGTTATTATGTGACAGTGTGTGTGTTGTACTCTTTTCATCATTGAGCCAATCGCCGTCACGTAGCTGTCGTTTTTTTTTCCATTTTGACTCGCAATATACTATTGAATCGGCTTGATATATGTGTCTTCACGGGCAGCGAAAACAGTTGTCGGATTGGGCATTGGTTTGCTTTATGTCTTAATGCATGCCCGAGACCCCAATATCTATTGGAGGCTACAAACGTTGCTCTCACGCATATGGACAAAATTACACTCCTTTGAAAAGTAACTTTACAGCCGAAAATCATATTTGGGTTCAATTTGAGACTTTTGGTATAATTTACCCGAGAATCATGGGCAAATTCAAGATGACGGCCATGTGGTTACTAGAAACGTCTTCGTATGTTTCCTTTAAAATTCTTACTTTTTTGTGAGGAAAAGTGTGCAAAAAAAAAATTTTGTTCATGCAGTTTTACCGAAGAAAACATATATGTATACAAAAAAACGAAAATCTGGACGAAATTTTAAATCGATAAAAAATGCACTGTGTCATTCAAGCGGCCATCTCGGATTCTCTTGCACTGTCTGGTAGAGCTTGACCCAAGGGTAAAGTGTGGTAAATTTATGTGCTCTAGCCCAAGGAGTAAGTAAAATGTTCCAAAAAGCCCAGGCCAGGTAGAATCGAATTTCGGTTTGTATATTATGTGACTTAACCCTACCTGGCCTGGGGGGGGGGGTCGGAAAGTGCGCCCCTAGTAAACTTTTCTCTGCTGCTCCGAACCCACAAAACCGAGGAGGCTGAAATTTGGTGACTTTTAAGCTTATCTTATTGGGGTCATTTTGAGCCTATTTTTGTATACCCCCGGGCAGAGGATCATGGGTAAATTCAAACTGGCGGCCATGTGGTATCCGCGAAAGTCGTGTTTTCAATCTTTTCGCTCCATTTTTTCGCATTTTCCTTGCCTAAAGGGCCTTGAAAGTATTTTATTTAAGCAAAACTAATTATTTTATATTTTATTTGATTTTTTTAGAGAGAAAAATCGGGAAAATGAAAATTTCGAAAAATCGACCCCAAAAAGGCCGAAAAATGGCTTCCGTGAAGATGACGTCACTGTGACGTCATCATGGCGGCCATCTTGGATTTTTTTACATTTCCCGGTAGAGCTTGAACCAAAGATACTGTGTGGTAAGTTTCAGCGCTCTAGCCTTAGTGGTAGAGAAAATATATAGGGGGGCACTTTCCGCCCCCCCACAGGCTGCGATACACCCCAAATCGACCAGGCCAGATAGGGTTGAACGCGCGCAAGCGAATCTGATCTCTGAAGGCCCCATTCCTCCACCCCAAAACACACCCGCTCTCACGCTCGCTCACAGGATAAAACTGTACTTCCACTTCTGGGTTGGCTTTTCTACGGAGTGGTACCGGTACCTGAAATCCCTCGATCTAATTGTTTTAGCATAGCGCAACTGGTATTGCCTCTATAGACACGAAGAAAACACATATATGTATAAAAAAAACACCCGAGAATCTGGTCGAAAATTTAAATGCCATTCAAGCGGCCCTCTCGAATTCTTTTGCACTGTCTTGTAGAGCTTGACTCAAGGGTAAAGTGTGGTAAATTTTTGTGCTCTAGCCCAAGGAGTATGAAAAATGTCCCACAAAGCCCAGGTCAGGTAGAGTCGAAGTTCGGTTTGTATATTATGTGCCTTAAACGCTCGCAAGCGAACCAGAACCCCACTTCCTCCACCCCAAAACACACCCGCTCTCACACTCGCTCACAGGATAAAATTGTACTTCCACTTCTGTGTTGGCTTTTCTACGGACGTACCTGAAATCCCCCTTGATATCCCGCGATAAGTTTTCTAATTATTTTAGCATATGGCAATTGGTGCTGCCTCCATACATGTAGACACGAATACTCTCTGTGGTGCGACTGCAGCCTCTTAAGTATCGAATCGGATCCTCATTCAGTCTCATTCCCAATCTAATTTTACCCAATGTTTGAGGCAATTCAAGTTTCATCCAGTTGTACTCTGTTACAAGGTCTATGATTTGAAAGCAGGATACAAGTGATGTGTGGTCGTTCTGGAGAACTCTTTGGCGCACCACGATCTGTATGTGTGTTGTACATGGAGTTATCTGTACATGTGTGTATATTCTAGCCAACGAATCCTTTATTCAGTAATAGAACGGGTTTCGTGGCTAGCATAAGAGAGGCACAAGATACGATGACCAGAGAGAAACTAATCGGAAAAGTATATTTGCACAGGAAAAAAAATTAATTCTTCTTGAGCTTGATTCCGACAGCCTTTAGTGACATTGGCTTTATTGGAGTATTCGCCCTTATCTATAGAAATGCCCCACGCTTCACTACGTTTGCTTAATACTCAGCTTATAAAACCGGTGTTTATTTACCATAACTTACTACCAGACGCTTGACAGATGAAATCTGTTAGATTTGTGGCTAGTTGTTTGCGTTATAAAACTTCTTTTCATGCTGTCATTCACTGTTTTCATACAAGACATTTATTCTCTTTCTTGTCACTGAAAATAGCACAAGAGTCAATGAATACGCAAAATGTGCGGATATTCTAATGAGAGTGAGAGCAATATAAGCCGGATTGGCCTTTGACACCAGGGGCACAATACTTGATGAAATATGATTTAACGTTATCATCAAAGGTGAACAATCTTGTGAAGAAAGTTAATCAATATCTCGTTTTCTCTCCGGGTGACGTCACCGATTGACTTGGTACAGGTAGACGTCGGCGATTAAAGATAAGCTCAGATATTGCAACATATGTACATCCTTTAACTGAAGTAACCTAATTTATATTACCTGTTTCATCTTAAGTAAAACCATATTTATTCTTTTTTATATGTTTGCAATTTACCAATGATTAGGAACGGGTCTCGCCTACATAGGCAGCAGATAAAAACGTTTTCGTTGGTATCAAAACACATCGGTACATGTGCTGTGCATCTTGACATAAAGTTCAAAATCTCACCATTCTTTAAGATGTCCGTGGAAAATAATACATTAAGAGGAATTAACAAATTTCATTTCATAAAAAAAATCCTCCCTCAACTCAATAAAGACTGAGTCTTCTCACACATACACAACCCATTAACATTACACGCGTCTAGTCCGTCATTCATTATTCAGCCGTCGTCCATTAGAGAATATCCGCGTCCATAATCCAGAGATCTATTCCATGTTCCATATAATAGTATTAGCACCAAATTCAAAAAGACAATCATAGTATACATAAACATAGAATTGTTTCCTGCAAGAGAGAAGCAGTCAACAGTTTTCAATGATGCCGGCAAGACATCATGATGTTCCAAAAATATCAAATCCGTATCGCTGATCAGTATTCTTAATCCATAATATTCGCTGTAAAGTCGTCATCTAAAGAATGATGTATCTCAGTCACGCTTTGATTGTGACTGTTCATATGAATAACGTGAGGATCTTGAAGTACATGGGTTCATACGGCCCCTAGCCCCGGGTTAAGCGGAATTAGACACCAGTTACGAAAAGTAACGCCATATATCGTGCACGCTACGCTCGTATTTTGCTATCAGCATGCGATATGTATCGTCAAATTTGAGAAACTTTGAGTGGAGGCGCTTGGTGGTGTAGCCCTGTTTTATAAGTTTCTGCAACAATGTTTTGTGACGTTGATTAAAATCATCACATTTAACACAGGATCTAGCAAATGATACTAGGCGTGATATGTATACGCCATATGCAGGTCCCACTGGAATATTACTGTCCAGAATGGGATAGTTCACGATGTCGAAATTGTTATCATCTCTTTTGTCATATAGTCGACGAGAGAGAAGGCCCGCTTCATTTTTATAGATATATATGTCTAAATATGATGTGCCTGTAGGGTTATCTGTAGTTTCCTTCAAATCCAGTGAAGGTGGATATATATCCTTCACTGCGTCATTTATATAGCGATCATCTGTATAGCGTTTGGTGAATGACAAGGGACGGGCTTTGAATGGATCGGTTTTTGAAAGCGCCTGCATATAGTCATATTCATAAGAGAACAGGTATAGGTCAGCCAATAGGGGCGCACAATTAGTACCCATTGGAATACCTATATGCTGTTGATATATAGTGTTGCCAAATTTCACATAGATATTTTTAATGAGAAATTCAAGCAAATCTATAAACAAAGAAACATCCCTTGAATGATATGTAGTAGAGCTAAAGAATGCTTTATGGCTTCCGACAGTAATATATCTGCAATCAGTTTTCTTGAACACAGATACTATCAATGAGCTTAGACGGTCAATATGGTCCTGATGAGGGATTGTAGTATAGAGAGTCGAGAAATCCCATGTGGATACATGTCTGTATGGTATGTGACCTTTAGCATCAAGTTCTTCCGTAAGACATTTTGAGTTTTTCAATATCCACATACATTCAACGCCAGAGTTTTTAGAAATAGTGGCGCAAAACCTTTCCCAAAATGCTTTTACCTCCTGAAGGGCCCTCGTTAACAGGGTTGAAAGAAGCTTGGTGGTGCAGCTTCTAGAACCAGCTATGAATCTAGGTTTGTATGGTGATTTATGCATTTTGGGAGTCCAGTATACTTTTGGTATATCGTTATGTTTGGTTGGAAGACAAATAGTTACCTCTTTCCCTGAGAAACGTTTTGTGATTGTTGAATAAATCTTCCAGAGTAAATGCAGTTTGAGAGTAAGTAGACGTATTTGATGAAGATATGTTTACACTCAATTCTTCAACCAGTACCTGGTAATAGTAATATTTACATATGATTATTATATTATTTGGAGCTTTGTCTGCTGGGACTATGACGAAGTTACTCTGGAGATTTGCTAGAACTTCTTGCGAATTGGGGCTTCTCAGTACTTGTCTTGCTTGGGGAAGGGTACTTCTGTCAATACGTCGTTTTCTAATAGAGTGGACAGATCTTAGCTGGCATAGGATTTTAATCAGTTTTTCTTGTTCGGATAATCATAAAAGCCGGTAATCCTATATTTCATAGTATAAGTTGAATAGTCTTTTTGTTTGTCTGCCTTGGGTATATTTTTACAGAGTCCAACATAATAATAGCCATGTGCGGGCAAGAAACTAAGGTTTCATACAGTTCTGCCACTGTTCCTTATAAGCTGTTTTTAATCTGATTGTTCTCTGCAATTATCGTGTCTGCTTATTGTTATATCTTGCGTATCGATAAATTAGTTCCGTTTTGATTTGTACTGTTTTGCATATGTGTATTACTGGTCAACAAGACCAAATTGAATTTGATAACAATCAGCTTTGAAAAACTGCTGAAAGCAGTGAAAGTATTTAGCGAAAAATTATCAGTTTGTGTTTGTCATGACTTTCTTCTAATATTATATTTTTCCTTCACACAAAGGCAGTTTTATTGTAATCACTTAGTCTATATGGGAAATACAACACTCTGATAAGAAAGCGCTGACGGCGATGGTTTGAAAGACGAAATGCAGGCAGGTGTGGGTGATGATAACATATCCCGGTTAGAATAACACATTTTTTGCTCAAAGCGTATCAGTGTAAGTGTTATTCGTATTTTTTCTAACCTCCTTTGTGTGTATTGTGTTTTCACCAAGTTACATGTGATGCTTTCCTATTGCATCTTATCGTCCCTATTTATCTGGAATTACCAGTGCATGTACGAAGTTGACGGTTGCTATGTGCGTGAATACAATTTAATTGTGCGCTAAAACCGAGCTGACGGAATTACAACGGTGGTACAAAATATGCCAGATGCTGCTGAATGATAGATCAGCTATATCGTCTGATGACGATGAAGTATCACACAGGAACAGCTGGATCGATCAGCCGGATGAAGAATGTTGTCTTCATCATTGAGACGTTGTAAGAATATCATTCATTTTCCATTAAGAAATGTCGGTCCATCATAACACTCAACTGGTGCATACACGACACACCAATACTGAGTAAAGTCGTACAAAGGGGAGAGAGGATATGAAAACGTTACGGTGTACAATATGTATGTGTGTGTGTGCATGCGAATAATCCGTTACATAATACATTATGCTCGTGGGCAAGAACATACACTTGGATATTATAAATTCTTACTAACATCGTTACCCGATCTTGAATATTTCATGTCTGTCTGGTATTTACGTAGCGTCTATAATTCGATACGAGAAATATGGTTCTATCACAGACAAGAATGTATTATGAATGACGGCAACTTACTGAATTGTTTGATAAGATGTATATGATACGCATAGATATCTGCGAAAGTGGTATTGCGTTCAGTTTAAAGGAACTAATTCACTGATTTAGCCTGTCGGACAAGGTTCGAATATATCGAAATGGAGACAGGCTAGCTAAGCGAGTGGTTGATATTCATATAAAGTGCTGGAAGTGGAAGCGGAAAATCAGCGAATGAGTGTAAAGTATTGTCTGTAAATTTCACATTATTTCTCAGAATAATTAACGCACACTGGGAATATTTACGGTCAGTGGAATTCCAGTATTATCTTATATCTCGGAAGTAGTAAAATCGGGCACCCCCTTTCTGCCTTGTTTCTGTAACATTGGGACTTGACACCGTGTTTCATACAGTCTAATTGATCATCGACCTGTTGTGACTGAACATGATGTCCGGGAATTATAGTAAACTCTGGTTTCAATAAAGTAGGTTTCTTGTAATTAACTCATGTGATTTAACTTGATGACCAGTAGGAAAAATAATTACTTCCCCCTAACCAACACAATAATACTAGGTAATCAATGCTTGGAATTTAAATCAAAGAACCGTCCCGCAAGTGCATTTCTGTAAAACCGCATGCCATTGATTGAAATTGACAAGCTTTTGATAACCAGATCCGAAGATTATAACCCTTTATTTGCTTAAAGCATTCACTTGCATACACATTTTATAATCATGATAATCACTGACGCTATTGGCAACCCTTCCCATTTATTTTATACAAAGTTATGAGACCATTCTTCTTTATAAATGACGAGAGTGTATGCAAGGAAACCTTTTTCAGCTTTAACTTTTTTTTGCCAGGACAAGAGGGGGTATGGATGCGGAGTACCATACAATCTACAGATGAGTGTCATGTTCGCTTCGACGTGAATACCCACTAACACATGCAACATTTGCAACAGAATAAAACTGCCTGTTTTAACCTGTACAATGGTTTAGTTGCGAGGAGCAATATGTTAGCGTTGCTCTATTCTAACACGGCATCGCGTGGTAAGATCAAATTTTAAGTTTGAGAAGCATCCACAATGTACCTCAATTACTTGTCGATCACATTTTGCGGCAAAGCCTCTCAGTCCAAGTTCTCTTTTTTTCTAAAATTTCTTTCTCAGTTTGCGTAAATCATGTTTAAGCTGAACTGACCTGTTTTTTTTATGGCAATGTTGTTGGTCTGTCATCGAAGCAGCCAAGAAATCAAGCAGGCTTGGTAAGAGGTAGCACGGTTCATTCAATTTCTTAAACCACGCACCCTTGAAATCTGGCTGTCGATATAATGACAGGACTAGAAACCGGAAATAGAGCCAGCGGAGGCATGTTTAAAGGCAGAAGCCACATTCATCGGCTCTCTGTAAAATGGCATTTGATCAATAAATCAACTGACATGGATTCAGCGGTGGGTCAACAGTTGATTCCTGTCCGAGATATGTGATTACACGTTCGCTTAAACTCTAGATTCCGAGATAAGGGGGAGAACAATAATGCTGATTAACATCATCGAAATTAACATCAACTGCATAACAATTCCAATTCAGTCCCGCCTCTCTTCATTCACTGCTAAACAAAGACGTCAAAATAAGGGCAGAGCATACTTTGAAAGGAAACCCAATGCATAGTACTTGTCTTCGTTGAAGGGTAAGCACCAATGAAATAAGGCTGGACCGGCGGAGAAGCCACGGAAGACTCTATAAAAGATAATACTTTGATGATGATAATGATATATATAGAATGTCAGAAGTTCGGTCTTGTATGCACAGTCTTTCTCAGCGTATTCGATATTTAAAGACATGAGACCCGTTGACAGAAAATCCAGATACCATTCGCAAATAAGTCAATGAACTATGCATACATGTATTATAAATTCATCAAAAGGCAAGGATTCAGGTGAATTCGTATGAAACCACATATTGTAGCAGCTGGTATTAAGCTTAATCAAATTTTACCTAAAAGTCCGGCAGATATGTAATAAAGAATGGGTCGATTGTGCACTTTGTGATAAAAGCATGAAACTTTGCATAATGACAGAGAAACAAATTTTATTCATTTTTAGAGGGGGAGTCCGGCTTGAAAATCCGTAGTGGGCGGCCATCTTGGATTTCAAAATGGCATCAGAAATCATCAAATTCGCAAATCGGCACTTCTAAAACACATAGAAGGTTAATTTAAACGGCTATCCCCACATTTGCGCACCCAAGGAAGTTGATCAACACACTTTTGCTCCACTAGAACTTATGGATTTCAAGATGGCGGCCATTTTGTTCAAAATGGCTGCCGAGAATCGCTTATTTCGACGGTTATGTGACCTAGGTGAATCAATAGACAAAATTGTGCTTTTGAGTGACTTAAAATGATTTTTTGGCATCAGTAGACACTCAATTACGTAATTGATTCATGCAATATATAAAATTAGTCATATTCGAGATAGAAATCTCAGCGCAATGTGGGTTAACCTTGCTGCATCTACAGTTGATCATGCAGTCACATCAGCTGCTACTGCTAGAATGCGATGTCTTCTGTAAATGGACACCAAACTGGCTGTCATTCATCTTTGGTATAAGTTCCCTATCCAAACTAACTTAGAGACGCTTCCCCTGAAGAAAGGAGAAGAAACCAAGTCCAAATGGGACGGGCCTGAACGACGGGTCTCTCGATGGGCTATACTATACGCACTCCCTTCGGTAGGGAGCTCTTCCAAACCTCTACAAACATCAATAGTCTCATTGCTATTGGTATGATCAAACAGAAACACAACGATTTTTGTACATGTATTACCTCGTAGACAATAGCATATCTCATACAAGGCTGGTTTACACATTGCTTTAGCCAAGGAAACTGGTAAAGGGACTTCTATGTCCAGTCGTAGACGACCACCATTATCAATCAAATGGATACTAAAATACTAACAAAAAACTAAATCTGATAAGCCCTTCAATATTCTATAAGATATAGCAAGTGGAAGTGGAATTATCTATATCAGTTAATTTTGCCTTGGCGATATTGGGTCAAGCGCTGTCTGGTCTTGGTAGGCGATGTTCTCGAAATATTCTCCCTATACCTGGAGCTAAAAGGTTGAAACTTACCACACAATATGTCTGGATCAAACTCTATTCCTTAGCCTTGCCTCTCAAGAACAGATTATTATGATGGAGTGTTTGAGATCCTCTCATGTCCCATGGTTATGTCTTGCATACCTATAGTATTATGCAAGCATGTCCAGAATTTTCTCAAGAGAATATGCCACCAGTCAGAGAGTTTCATCTGCAAATTTTGGGAAAGTTCATGGTATAAAGTTCCCCGACATTAGTATAGAATAAAATTTCATCAAATATATTGATATATTTCTTTTGAAACATCTTGACGTCATCACTGTCGTTACAATAGAAATATCATATCACATATACATATATCAAATGTTGCCGAGGTTATCCTCGAATAATTGAGTTAGCAATTATTCGTGATAGGTTAGGCATATTTTTTGTCGACGCGATGAACTGGTTTTGCCATGCATGTCAGTTGACTGCCACCATTGCTTCATCGTTGAAGGAATGTTATGCTGAGTCCCATTACCAGATTCATATTTATCAGTTACTCCGGAAATTGAATACGCTCATATCAGTAATCCATGTTATATTTGTTGGCCACAAGTTCTCTTACGATGGAACTTAGCTGCACTGTAGAGATGGTTATTCATAATGTTGTGGACAAGTGTCACAGCTTGAAGGCTGAGTCGCCAAAAGTGTGATTGAAATCCAAAGTTCCAGTACTGGCATACAAAACTGCAGGTTGAACAAATTATTTCTGGTATTTGCATCATTTGTATTGCTGATTCGGACATGAGATTTCAATGAAAAACTGAATCTATGAATATTACAATCGAATATACCAAATACAGGCATGATTACATATTTGAATAGGTTGTCAATGAGCATTGTGTCATCCTCAAATCATAATGCTAGTTTCCAGTAATGGCGATAGAACATAAAAGGAAAAAGGCGACGGTGGTGCCGTTGGCCTTAGAGGAAGTCCTGCTGCCCTTTTGCGCTGAGTAGCTAGGCGCTGGTCAAGAAGGCTCACATAATTTAAGGACCGGCCATGCGACATCAACCAGATGTTTGCGAAAAACAAATGTCGTGAATTGACTTTGCTGATGTTCGGTTGACTAAGGCTCATTTTTTCTCCGTAGCATTAACATCTTTAGTGGACTAATGAATTGTAAAATGTGGCCTCTCACTGAATGCGCAGGGACTCATTATATACGTTTTGACAAAGTCGACAAAATTCGCATTACCTTCTATGCCCTGAGGAAAAGTGGCACAGGACCCTTACAGTCCTTATTTCATCTCTGCTGGTGGAAATATATGTGTTGAAGCCAGACATCAATGCCGGTACATTCGAAAAAGAAATCAGTACTGCAGAAATTCCAAACCGAGACGAATACTTGCAACTTCCACGAACAGATATTTGCTGAACTATTTATCGCTTGCTTATTCTGGAGCACACACATCTGTCAAAACCACAACTCTAAATTTGAAAAGCTTTGTCCTGACAACCTGCTCCTGGTTGGAAACCCGTGTTAAACCGGACAACTCCTGAACAACTATAGAATCTTGCATCATAACGATACTTGGCTAGTATACATGTACATCCAGGATCAACCATAAGCATACTGAGTAGATGAAAAAGGGAATAAAATGATTTGCATTTTGGATTCTTCGAGAAATATTGGAAACCCTTTCCTGGAGATAGTAAGGATTCGCTGGACAGCAAGAAGACCAAAAACGCTTATGTTGCCAAAATAGTTCATGAAATCGGAATCTTTGTCAGAATCAATCTCAAATGTTCCCAAAGAAACATATCCAGAGAAAATCCATGTATGACTTCATCACTCGAAACAAGCAGACTCAAAAAGGTCAAGCTGCCGCGAAGTGTCGAAGTCCAAGCCCCAACTGAACTCGCTGAAGAATGCAATTTCTCTACGCGCTTGAATTGTACGATTGTTTTTAATTTGGTGGTATTAATGCTGTTATATGAATTATGGGCGCAGAAATTCTATTATTGACGAGGGATGAATATTGAGTGACGGACTAGATGCTAGATTTGTCAACGACCCGTCAACAAGCTTGGTGTTCTTTGCGATGGTTGGAATGAGACTGGGTGTTTGTAGAAAAATCATCCAGTAAAGTATAAGAGTCTGGAGTGAATTCTTACAAAGAAGGGAGTCGTGGTGAGATATCCGCCGTACAGACCCGCCGAATTTGGGGTTAATTTTTTCTTCGTTGTTCGAGAGAAGCTTCTTCAAGTGAGTGGGGATGAAAAACTAACACGAAAATTGAATGGCAGCCATTTCGACTCCTATTCTATTCGAACGGAAGATTCATGCTGGGGAAACTATACATGCAACAAGCTTAATTTATTCGAATTTTGCGCAGCTCTGCATCTGTCACGGAGATTAGTCTCCAGCGTCACTAAATTTATATATTGCAAGCATCACCGATGTGATTACACGATGCCACATGGCAGGTCAATCAAATGTAGAGTATTAGGTAAATACCCAATATGTGACCTATTCCAGATATCAGCTATGTGGATGAGTTGTAGAGATATGTGAAAGGTGGGTAAAATTGACGTTTGGCAACTGAAAACCAACCATATCAGTCTACAGGAAAACTTCTCTTGGCACCTCACTTTCAGACCTTAGAATACGGAGGATTCTAGGATGTAGCCTTAGTATCTCAACCGCGCTTTTATTGCAGTTGTTCATGTGGAAACTTAACCACGCGTGTCGCGTGTTCACAAGTCAGTGTCCAAAGATATCAAAAACCATTTTAGGCCACTCAGAAGTAAAAGTTTGTATATCTGTTCACTTAAGTCACATAACAATGAAAATAAGCGATTCTTGGCAGCCATGTTGAAAAGAAAACGACCGCCATCTCGAAATCCATCAGTTCTGATGCAACAAAACTGTCTTGATCAACTTCCTTCAGTACGCACATGTGGGTATAACCGTCTAAGAAGTGCAGAAATGCGACTTTGTGGTTTTTTATGGCGGCCATTTTGCAATCCAAGATGGCGGCCAAATACGGATTTCCAAAACTGAATCATTTGTGTGTATCTATCATCCTGCCAAATTTCATGCATTTATCACAAAGTGCACAATCATTTCACATATCTGCCTGACTATAACAAGCTCTTACCGATTCCAATATGGAAGTTAGCTAAACCAGAAGTAGATATTACACTAACGAAATATGAAAAGGCAGACACGAGCCAGCAAGAATTTGGTCTACTGAGAGGAGAATACAGGTCGCATCAGGCTATTTATAGAGATGGTTTGTAAAGAGGGTGAGAGAGTAGCATGTGCTACTATCTTTAGTTCCAAAACTAAAACCTGTCGACTACCAGGTAAAAAGTCGATATTCATTGCAGAAGCGAAAGCTATATTGTCGGCTTTGGATAGTATTGGGGCCACTAATAGGAAACAAAATATGTCATATTCTCAGATTCAACTCATCTCATCTTCTTCAATATTTTCTGCATTTGTATGATTGTAGATTTGATCAACACATTGATATTGCGTTTTGTTGATTGCCTCGTCACGCTGGTGATACTAAGGCTAAGGCAGCTCTAGATAAATTAGGTTGATCCTGTTGGAATCCTATATAGCGATTTCAGGCCCTCTATCTGTACATTTGAGAGAAAGCTGTTTCAATCTTCATGAGACGCTGTGAGTAATAAACTTTATTAGTTCAAAAAACTGTAGGCTATACTTACCTGAACATGATCAGGCGATGTCGAATCGGTCATACACGATTAACTCACGAACATTTACAGAACATATTCTCATCGACTGTACAGACTTTAAAATTGTAAGAGATTGTATTTAATCAGCTAACGACGACTGGTTATTTGTTGGTTATTCGAGAGAAATCGGTTTGTTGTGTGTATGTTTTAATATGTTGGATTACTAAGTTATTAACTTAAATACATAGAATTTGATATGATCGTCGCTAAATACCTGAAATATTGCTGAACGCGACGTTAAAGCTTAATTCTCTATCTCCTTGTTCTTTTGTTCAGAAAACTGGCATGTGGGTTCATGTGACTTGTTGTCAGTCCGTCGACATCTTTTCTCACCACATTTGTATTGTGCATGTATTTATTATAGACTACATGTATGGAGCTATTTTTCACGGGATATTCTGTCTTGTAATCCAGAGAACAAGCACATGGGTCAAATCACAGGGAAAATCGTGGTGCACATTGAAATATCCGTTTCGTCTCGGTTTCCTACATGAAATGTACCAGTGTATCATGCGGTGTTTGAAACCGGCCTCATAAACCGGCTCAGGTGTTAATCCAATTTCGAATTCCGTCTGTTAGGGGTTGAATTTCTTTACAGAAAGTGATAGTTTGCCGACGAAAATCTCATACAGAGAACACTTTTCCCTATAATTTATTTCGGAAACGTTTCGGGCCATATAATAGCAAAACAATCAAAATGTTTTATTTTCTCACCCGATATCGAACTTCTTGTCCTTAAGTGGCAAGTGTGTTCCAACTCCAAAAACAACATATATATTGTATCTAGATGGAAAATGTCATATCCGGCTTCGGCACTGTCCGTCATCAATACAGAATTCCATGTCCATAATTCAAACATGGTCAATTCCTCCGCAGTCTTCCACTCGAGAAGCACGTCGACAAAAAAACGTTAGTGATTCCCTTCAGTGCATATGTTAGGGATATTGAAGTCCAGGGATCTTTCCAGAGGAATACATCACTAATCGGTCAACAGCATCATAAATTGTGAGGCGCTATGTAAATGAAACAAAAATACTAAGCGGGCACATGGTTTGCACGATGGCATGGTCGTTTGACGTATTGTGGTGGTGTGAATGACTTCTATTCATGAGCGACGACTGAAGAGAGAAAGAGAATCACGGTCTAGTGTCGCGTTCAGCAATATTTCAGCTATATAGCGACGATCAACCAAAATTCTAAGTACTCAAGCCAATAACTTAATAATCCAACACATTAAAACATACACAAATTAAAACTTATATGCAGCAAACCGATTTCTCTCAAATAACCCAAGATGCAGTCCTTCCTCACCCGACTAAAAAGATCTTCCAAGGTAGTCGCTCGATAAAAAGCATCTCTTACAATCTTGAAATCTATGCAGTCGATAAGGATATATTTCACCGTGAGATCTTCGTGGCATGGAATACACCTTGGGACTGGCTCTTTTTTTAAGTAAATATTCGTGAGTTAATCGTGTATGGTTGATTCTACATCGCCTGATCATGGCTGGATCGAAACTTTCAGACTGTTCAGATGAGTATAGCGTACAGTTTTTTTGAACTCCTGAAGCTTGCTATTATTCACAGCATTCCATCAAGACTGATACAGCCGTCTCACATCGCTATATGGGATCACAACAGGATCAACCTCATCATCTAGGGCTGCCTTAGCCATTCTATCAGCCTCAGTATTACATTTGATGCCAACGTGACAAGGCAACCAACCAAACACAATATCAATCTGTTGATCAAATTTACAGTTATATAATTGTAGAATATTCAATATAGCGGGATGAGTCGAAGTTCCACTTTTAATCGCTTGAAAACGTGACAGTGAATCTGGAAATATTACATATATTTTTTCGTTCTAGTGGACCCAATACCTTCCAAAGCTAACAATATAGCTTGCTTCTGCAGTGAATATCGACCTTTTACCTGGTAGTCGAAAGGTTTTCGTTTTGAAACTAAAGATAGTAGCACATGCTACTCTCTCACCATCTTTAGAACCATCTGTATGAATAGCCTGAAGCGACGACTGGATACTGAATGTAAGATCTAACGCTTGCATAGGAGAAAAGCGCCATTAGATTCCTTAACATAACTAAGGAATATTCTCCACCATGTTAAGGAAATTCCATAACATGCTACGGAATATTCCTTGTTGAATTTTAAAAAAATATTCCGCTGGTGTAATAGTCGGGGAATATTCCTTAAATTTTAGGGATTTTCTTTCAGTGAATTTGTTACATTTTCCTATCGCACATCCTTTAGCTTGATACTTGGATTGTGTTCTGTTCTCTTTAATACCATTTTCAATAATCATACCACTTTGCAAGATGGATGACATCGAGAAAGTTATCCCGATTCAACAGGCCGCAAATAGCAGGGTAATGTCACATACAGTCCAGCATCTGGAATGATACCTGTAGACGGACCTACACTAGGACGGTGACCTATTTCTAAACACAAACGAATGGCTCGATCGGCTGTGTAGGAGGTATTTGCATCAAGACCTCCACGGACAAACAATGGGAAATAATCAGGCTATTATCCCCCACCAGGAAGCGTTGAAACCAATTTACCGTGAACGGGCGTTTTGAGTGGCTGAGTGCCCTCGGTCATGCACCATCGTCACGAAAACTACCTGAACGTTCAATTCAGCAACCTCACATCTTGTTGAGTCTGCACTTACGTTGTTATTACATTTCGCGGAAACCAATCATCATAGGTCATGATGGAGAGACAAGTGAATCTTTTCTTCGCCTTAAAAGGAATCCTACTATCTGTCAATATTAAGCCCATGGCATAGGGCAAACAATAGAGTCGGCGATCCAATATTCCAGGGTACTTTTAATCTCTCCCCCCTGCGTTCACAAACATTGTGTCTAATTATCGGGCTACTTCTGTAAATCTATCAACCCACAAGCTATTTACGAAATTGTGCAATTATAAAGTCATGAAGCTACTGTCTGACGCGCTTGAATAAATGTTCATCGGAAGTCATCAACAGTGTTGCGCTCACACCTTGCTAAATCTATGCAAATCACCGTAATCTATTTACATGAACGACAAAGCATATGTTTGGATATGAAGTCCTTATATAAACCAGCTGACAAGTGTTTACTGTGAGTCAATAGGTTTTAAGATGTGTTTAACAATTATTCGGTAATTCAGTCTCACCGAAGCACCGTGACGTAGGCAAATGCGAGTGATTGACTGAGTGGGAGATTAACATCGCTTTAAACAAAATCAGTCATATCTCGAATACCCAGTCACATTATCGTGACACCGGGCCAACCCGCATTTGATCTACCCTTTGCTTGCTGTGCACGAAACGCGGAAATGTTTCTTGTTTCCAGAGAATGATCAAACGGACGTTCTAACCGCTAGACCATTGCGTTTCGATCTCAGATACCAGATGAATAAGTCACTGATGCCGAAAAGGAGAGTTGCGAACAAATGGCTGTGGGAGCCTATACTGGATCATTTTTTTAAATTTTATAATTATTATTTTTTTTCAGAGGTATAGGTTTTCTTATCGCGAGTCTCCTCTTACTGTGGAGAGGATGAAATAGCCACACGGCAAAATGAAGTGAGACGTTCTTTTCACGCTCGGGAAATAAAATTACTCATTTATTGCGTTTGCATTGTTGCAGTTTTGTTTATATAGACTAGATTATAAGTGGATTGTACGCAACAAACCCAATAACACAAGCGTCTGATTCTACTTATTACAACATGATCGATGTTGAGCAGCAATTCTTCCACCTTCAATTTCCCGGCCGTTCGATATGGCATTTCATTTATGATTGATATAATTATGTTGTACCCATTCTAGATACCATATCCTGCTAAAGAGTATGGATGCCGTCGGAGATGATGCGTAAAATCATAAGAAACCAATGCGTTTGGGAAATCTATGCAGCAATATGGTGTTTTCTCTCCCACAGCCGCAGCAGTTTGATTGTAATTTCCCAAGAGCAAAACACATTTCCAGTGTAGGCAAAATATTATGAGGTACAGAATTGCTAATTCTATAACATTTATACTCCTATTACACACTGATAACCGTACAATTATTAGACGATTGATCACGGTTAGGAACTTGTGACGTAAGAAATGTACACCCGTGATCTTGACACGCACAGGTGCTCACTCGGGAGAATCCATTTCACAAGGCGGGTGATAAATGGCAGGACAAATTTCCGTCTGCCTATACAATCCAATACACAAATATAATGAATACCCGGAAAGTAGGAACTTTATGTTATTTTGAAGGCAGAAAATGTATAATCGCTGATATTAACAAACCAATTGGGACATACGAGTTACAACACATATAAGAGAAGTGGGGAAAGGTGCCGACATAGTGGCAGAGTCATATGACTTCACAGTATAGTCTTCCGGTTAACCTATGCTAAAGCACATACCAAGAATCTAACGATTCGTCATATATGTTGTATCTCAGGTACGCTTTTATTGTACCTTTTCATGTGGCAACTTGGATGATATGACCACACGCCCCAGTGTTACATAGTAAGAAACAGATCAACAGGAGAAACAAGACGTGCTTTCAGATACGGATTATCTAGGGAAGCTGAGATCGAAGAGTTCATGAGAGACTCAGACGATGAATCTCGTCTTGCTGTTTTGAATGCAGACACAACACGAGTGTGAACAGCTGAATTTTCCTCCGCTGACGTTGAGAAATTAAGAGATCTGGCTAACAAACGAAATGAACCAGGGACCGACAGGCAAACGAAATGGGCAATACGGATATTTAAAGGTATTAAAAGCGTTTTATATTATTAATAAAGATGTAAATTTCTGCCTCAAGTTATAACTGCTGGTTCCATCGTGAAATTTATTAAGAGTAACACACAAATAGGCTTGTATGCATGTATGTTTCACACAGTCTCAGGTGGCAGAAAGACTACGCCCCCTTCTGAGAGACCACTTAACTCGTCCATTGATATTGGCACTTTCAAGCAAGGGAAGAAAGGTTGTGAACGCTTACCATATTTTTTCATGTTAATCTTTGTTGATAATCAATTTGAGTATTGCAATAGAATAGAAATATGCGTGCTAAATCGTTCATTTTACGCACGGTTAGTGTGAGAAAGTTTATAAAAAAATTATACTTTTTACAAACTTTCCCACACTAACCGTGCGTGAAATAACGATATAGCACGCCTATGAAAACCCGCAATGAGGCATTACTTCAGGTCACTCTCACTTCCATTAGGTACAATTCAGATATTATTTTTCGAATCTATTCCGTATATTGCGTAGGGGTTTACAACGACATAAAAATATATGCTGTCTACTATTAAACTTACCACTGAACCGTGTTTCATACCACGTCAAAACCCCGAGAGCAAGGAAAGACGTCCCTGTGGCACATCATGACAAAACGAACACTGATACGAAGGTTTTAAATCCAACCATAACCAGGAAATACATTGAGATGGACAAATAAATCGACACGGTTTCCGTCTTGACGTGGCTGTTACATTGACCTCTCGTCACAAAAAGGTGATGCGCCATTCTCATGAGCCACGGTACAACATGGAAAACGTGTATCTTCTCGCGACACACAATACACTAAAGTTAAAATAATTGATGATACTACTTTTATACTAATGAACTTTATTTTGCTCTGATAACCCCTTCAACCAATGAGGCTGGTCTTCCGCGGGGTCGAAAGATAGATGTACATATACAGTTAGTAATATGCCGGACATCCTTAAATAAGTGCATGTTATAAGTGATCAATTTTATAATGGTTGTTTGTGGTACCCAAAGAAATATTTACAAACATACATGTACTAGTGAACAAATAAGAATCTGAATGTGAATACAAACGTATGTGCGTCTAGGTATCTGGGTTTAGTACCAAATATATGAATAGTACTTAGAAACAAATGAATGTTAAACGTACTCATACATTTAAGGACAGTGATTTATAGTAGACCTTAATTTGATTTGAAATACTTCAAGCAATAGTCAGTTTAGTTTCGATGGTAGATTATTTCATAGTGAGGCACCTAACCAACTGACAATTTCCCTTAGAACTTTGAAGAATTAAACTATCACTGCAATATATCACAAAATTGCGAACAAATCACTCGAATCCTGCATATAACTGTGTTCTCAACTCTCAGTTCGTGGATTTCTATTTAAAGAAACCCTCCATTATTCCAACTTTTGGAATTCGTATGAAACCACACATTGTAGCAGCTGGTATTAAGCTAGTCAAATTCTAGCTAGTAACAAGCTCTTGCTAATTCCACAATGGCAGTCAGCTAAACCAGAAGAAGTTATTACACCAAGGAAATATAAAAACGCGGACACGAGCCAGCTCGTGTATACACAATAATTTGGCTTGCTACTATATTTAGTTACAAAACTAAAACCTGTCCACTACCTGGTAAAAGTTCGATATTCACTGCAGAAGAAAAGACTATATTGTCCGCTTTGGAAGGTACTGGGACCACTAAAAGAACAAAAAAAATGTCACATTCTCAGATTCACTGTTATGCCTTCAAGCGATTAAATGTGGAACTTCAACTCATCCCACCATCTTGAATATTTTACAATTTTTAGATTTGATCAACAGATTGTGTTTTGTTCGTTGCCTAGTCACATTGGCATCAAAGATAACACTGAGGCTGATAGAATGGCTAAGGCAACCAAAGATAATGAGATTGATCCTGTTGGAATCCCATAAAGCGATTTCAGACCCTCTATCTGTACATATGTGAGAAAGCTGTTTCAAATTTTATTGAATGCTGTGAATAATAAGTTAAAAAAAACTGCAGGTTATACTCATCTGAACAGCCAGAAACGTTTCGATCAAACCATGATCAGGCTATGTAGAATCGGCCATACACGAACACGAACTAAAAAACGAGCCATTCACAAGGTGTATTCCAGGCCACGAAAATCCCACAGTCAAACATATTATTATCCACTGTATAGTTTTTTTTAAATTGTAAGAGATTCTTTTATCGAGCAACTACTTTAGAAGATTTTTTAGTCGGGCGAAACAAAACTGTATCTTAGGTTATTTGACAGAATTCGGTTTGTTGCATAAGTTTTAATGTTTGTATGTTTTAATGTGTTTTAACTTCTTTTTGTTTTGAAGGCATTGCTGATCGTATTATTTGCCCTGCACCAACGATATAGATTCATCAGATCAGCAGACAGAATTATTTCCTAATTGTGCAACTGTTGACTGGGAGGTATGTAGTGTGGATGCATCCACGTACATATATGTGTTATATTTCAAGTAAAGAGGCAGATCAATAATAATACCAACAAGCAGCCAGAGGATGCTAGGTCCCCCGCCAAAATGGCAGCAATATTTATAAGCGCTGTCGGTTTCAGAAGATATTCATGAGGATGGCAACAGCTACTTCACAGGCGTAAGAAGCAGAGGGGTCTTTCCACCTTCCCAGGTTTTGAGATCAACTCCGAATGGCTGACTGAATGTTGATTGCTACTGTAATATATTTTCTTTACCATGTAGCATGAAAATTATGTAACCGAAATGCAACCCAAAGAGACAATTCATGGCATATTATCTGCAAACTAAATTTGACAAGAATATGAAGGCATCCTCAACCTATTGCCCAGAAACCAAATTTAGACTTTGCCACAAGGAGTCACCACCTGTAGGTGCAAGCAGGCAAAACACAATCCCAAATGACATCTCATGTCATGGTATCGGCATATGAACTTTGAGACTCTGAAGAGGGGTCCTCAAGTTATTGCCGGTACTAGATGCCCACCGGTGTTCATGTTATTTGGGGCGGGTCACATATGAATACAAAATTTGAAAATAATCTGATGAGCAGTTGCCAAATTATTTCCCGGAAACAAATTTTTCCACCAGGAGACGCCACCTGTAGGCAGAAGCGGGAAAAATACAATCCCAAGGAACATGGTATCGTGGGGACATCTGCATACCAAATTTGAGAAGAATCCGATGAGGGTCCTCAAGTTATTGCCCAGAAACCAAATTTAGATTTTGACACCAGGTGACGCCACCTCTAGGCGCAAGTCAGTGAAATGCATTATCAAGCGACATCTTATGTCACGGTACATTCATACAAAATTTGAGAAGAATCCGATGGTCAGTTCTCAAGTTATTACCCGGAAACGAATTTGTGATGCTGCCATCAGGTGGCGCCACCTGTGAGTGCAAGTGAACCGAAAGGCAATCCCAAGCAACAGCTCCTGGCATGGTAAATGCATGCCAAATTTGAGAAGAATCCGATGAGCCGCAACGTTTCTCATGTTACCCAGAAAGGTACATATGTAGGATATTTCAAAGAAATTCGACCAAGTGTTTCTAAGTTATCACTTGCAGCATGGAATAATGGAATGAACTCTAGTGGCGCCACCTCCGGGTGGATTTTGCTGAAACGCATCACCAACGGTGTTTTGTCGCAGGGAATGCATTTACCAAATTTCGAAGAAATCCGACAAATTGTTCGAAAGTTATCGCTCGCGAAGGATTTGAACAAACATGAACGGACATGCATTAAAGATTGGAACAAGACCCAGTGGCGCCACCTACAGGCGGATCTTGCTGAAACGTAATACCAGCGACGTCTTGTCGCAAAGAATGCAGATGCCAAATTTCTGAGAAATCCGACAAAGCATTTAGGAGTTATCGCTTACGCAGTATTTGCACGGACATGCACTAAATATTGGAACAAGACCCAGTGGCGCCACCTACAGGCGGATCTTGCTGAAACGTAATACCAACAGACGTCTTGTCGCAAAGAATGTAGATGCCAAATTTCGGAGGAATCCGACAAAGCATTTAGGAGTTATCGCTTATGAAGCATTTGCACGAACATCCACGGACATGCACTAAAGATTGGAACAAGACCCAGTGGCGCCACCTACAGGCGGATCTTGCTGAAACGTAATACCAACAGACGTCTTGTCGCAAAGAATGCAGATGCCAAATTTCGGAGGAATCCGACAAAGCATTTAGGAGTTATCGCTTACGAAGTATTTGCACGGACATGCACTGAAGATTGGAACAAGACCCAGTGGCGCCACCTACAGGCGGATCTTGCTGAAACGTAATACCAAGAGTCGTCTTGTCGCAAAGAATGCAGATGCCAAATTTCGGAGGAATCCGACAAAGCATTTAGAAGTTATTGCTTACGCAGTATTTGCACGGACATGTCCGTGCATGCACGGACACATAGAAGCAAGAACCATTTTAAAGTCCCCGGCCGCGTTGCGGCGGGGGACAAAAAGAGGGGACCCATAATAGATCCATATGAAACACAAGAAGAAAATGTTTATGTACTGTTACAGGGCTCATAAATGCTAACAATTGCTTGCGATTATGCAAGTACCATTTAAAAGAAAACTTGTCAGAACAACAATCATGGAAACTTAATCCTGGAGGAAAGATGTATGAGCAAAAAGACCGAAACTTGCATACATCTATGAAAAGGGATACGTCTTCTTGTCTTCTTTAACCCTATCTGGCCAAGGCTTTTTGGGACGTACCCTGGCATCGCCAAAAACGGCATTTTTTGGTCGATTTTTCGGTCGAATTTTTCGATTTTTTTTTATTTATGCAATTTCTCCGCAAAGACTGCATGATAAATTAGTAAATATTATTGTGATGTGAAATAAAATAGTTTTGCCCACTTTTCATCGACAAAAAGCAGCAATTTTGAAGAATACGACAGCAACTCCACGTGGGCGCCATCTTAAATTTACCCATGATCCTCTGCTCGGGGGTTATACAAATAGGCTCAAAATGACCCCAATATGATAAACTATAAAGGCAAGGAGTTTCAGGTCTCCAGTGTTTGTCATTTCGGGGATAGCGTAGAAAGTTTGGTAGGGGATCCATTTCGGCTCCTCCCCCAGCCCCCCCCCCCCCCCCCAGGCCAGGTAGGGTTAAGGAGTATGTTTGCACATGTTACTTCTCTCTGGTTTGGTATATTACTTTTGGTGTATAACGTAAAAATGCAATTACATATTGGTGAAAGAACATTTGTACGTTTTTTACGCGGTCTTACAAGAGATGTGACACTCAGACAGAAAGATGCAATATTTGGAACTGAGGCAATAAAAACGCCAATTTATTGATCCAGCACCACATTTACATTGACAAATAGTCCCTAAACTGTTCAGCATTCGAAAGATAGAAGGCTTGTTTTCAAGTTTGTCAGGAGAATTTTTACCAGAATAAGAATTGCGGGGGTTCTTTGACACCATATTGGATACTCCGGAGTGACTCACTGCAATAATCGTAACCTGGTGGTTGAGATAGTTATAGACGGATGGAAAAGAAGAAAAACTAAAATGATATGTAGACTGCTCTGGAAACCGACAATGGAACATAATTTGTTCATTTTGACCGAGAAAAATTTTCGGCATTAAAGAGTGGATTAAAAGTTGGCCTCTTAGATTTGATACCAGACGGAACGCTGATGAAGTACTTGAATTTATAACTTAAGCTAGTATGTCGGCTTTGTATGAAAATGAGGAAAGTGAACTCCAAGTGGTTTGCCTAATTTCCTGGTTTTTCGTTGCAATGATTCAGTTATAAAGCTTGTGTAGCGATTGCTACTTCTACAATTATACCACACATGGTACCTGCAATATGAATTGCTCACTTTGATGAAAAAGTAAAACAGTTACTAATACTTTAGAAAATTGTGGATTTTTGTTATTATTTGACAAGAGGGCTGAGCAACAAGAAATTTATCAGAACTGAGTTATATATTTTGATAATGGCAATATTATCGGTAACTTGATAAGCCGGTTCATATGAAACGTCATACAGTTGAGATATTTTTTGTAGAGTGCAGAGAGTAAATTTTGATTAGCTTCGTGCATCGAGTCTTCCACGTCGAGTCGCACAGTCAAACCACGTATAATACATTTGATTTAAGACATGATTTGATTATTCGGACACACAAATTTACATATATCCTTGCAAGATTGAAGATTTATTGTTATTTGATTTGAGACATGGTTTGTTTATTCTGAGGGATAAATTTATCCCTTTATACATTGAGTACAAGCGCATGTAAATGCTGAAAGATCTCCCAATAATACCTGAATTTTCAAAATGTAGTTATGGATTTTATTAGCCTACCAGTGGCGCTGTAGTCTATGATACCCAGTTTCTTTATTGTCGCCAAATTATATCGCAGGGTGGGTAGTCTCCATGCGGATCAAATTTTGTCAGATGCCACTTCATTGGCTGATATAAACTGAAGCTTCTAATGATATAGCAGGCCAACGCAGCAGTGTCGGCATTTAATAAACATAGTTTCATAATTAATCAAAAATCAGTAAAGTATGTAAAGATATAGCGTATTTTCGGTTGTATCGTCCAGTGAACTTAATCGAAACATCTCAAGATCGGCTTTTCTTGAAACTCAACTACTTAGAAAGAGGACTGGACATCATTAATTTACCTCGAATCCTGAATGATCCAGAGGTACGCAACGCTGTACCAAACTATTTCAAGTTCACAGAACCTCCTTGCATTTCATATAAGTATACTAAATCTATAGCCACCAAAATATTCAATTACTCCAATGCTGTCAAGGAGTTTGACTGGAACTTATACACGTCAGGAGGCTATAGTTGTGACTGTGAATTGTCGAACTTTATCTATACACCATGCAAACATATTGTGACTGGTGACCTTGTTGTGGTGAGTGATAAGGATCTGAAATTACTCCCGATGAAAGGACCTAAATATAGAGAGCCAAGAAGAATAAATATGAAGGCCGACCAGAAGATAGTCCTGTCTGCATTAGAACAGTACGTTATTGATTGGTCTAAGCGAGAAAAAGTTGAACCTACAGTACTCGCTGATTGGCTGGACCTCACCAAGAGCAAGGTCGTTGAAACAATCCGCCATATTGACAGAAGTACTCTTCCCCAAGCAAAACCAGTACTGAGAGACCTCAATTCGCAAGAAGTTCTAGCAAATATCCAGAGTAAATTCGTCATAGTTCCAGCAGACAAAGCTCCGAATAATATAATATTCATATGTAAATATTACTATTACCAGGTGCTGGGTAAAGAATTGAGTGTAGACATATCTTCATCAAATACGTCTACTTACTCCCAAACTGCATTTACTCTGGAAGATTTATTTAACAATCACAAAAAGTTTCTCAGGGAAAGAGGTATTTGTCTTCCAACCAATCATAACGACGTACCAAAAATATACTGGACTCCCAAAATGCATAAATCACCATACAAAGCTATATTCATAGCTGGTTCTAGAAGCTGCATCACCAAGCTTCTTTCAACCCTATTGACGAGGGCCCTTCAGGAGGTAAAAGCATTTTCGGATAGGTATTGCGCCACTATTTCTAAGAACTCTGGCGTTGAATGTATGTGGATATTGAAAAACTCAAAATATCTTACGGAAGAACTTGATGCTAAAGGTCACATACCGTACAGACATGTATCCACATAGGATTTCTCGACTCCAATCCCTCATCAGCACCTTATTGACCGTATAAGTTCATTAATAGTATCTGTGTTCAAGAAAACTGATCGTAGATATATTAATGTCGGAAGCCATAAAGCATTCTTTAGCTCGACTACATACAAGAGATATCATTCATGGGATGTTTCTTTGTTTGTAGAGTTGCTTGAATTTCTCATTAAAAATATCTATGTGAAATTTGGCAACACAATATATCAGCAGCATATAGGCATTCCAATGGGTACTAATTGTGCACCCCTGTTGGCCGACCTGTATCTGTTCTCTTATGAATATGACTATATGCTGGCGCTTTCAAAAACCGATCCATTCAAAGCCCGTTCCTTCTCATTCACTAAACGCTATATAGACGATCTTCTCGCTGTGGATAATCGCTATATAAATGACGCAGTGAAGGATATATATCCACCTTCACTGGATTTGAAGGAAACTACAGATAGCCCTACAGGCACATCTTATTTAGATCTCTATCTCTATAAAAATGAAGCGGGCATTCTCTCTCGTCGACTTTATGACAAAAGAGATGATTACAATTTCGACATCGTAAACTATCCCTTTCTCGATAGTAATATTCCAGTGGGACCTGCATATGGCGTATACATATCTCACTTAGTAGCATTTGCTAGATCCTGTGTTAAATGTGATGATTTTAATCAACGTCACAACACATTGTTGCAGAAACTTATAAAACAGGGCTATTCCATCAAGCGCCTCCACTCAAAGTTTCTCAAATTTGGCGATACATATCGAACGCTGATAGCAAAATACGAACGTAGCGTGCAAGATCTATGGCGCTACGTTTCGTAACTTGTGTCTAATTCCGATTAACCCGGGGCTAGGGGCCGTATGAATCCATGTACTTGAAGATCCTCATGGTACTCATATGAACAGACACAATCAAAGCGTGACTGAGATACATCATTCTTTAGATGACGACTTTACAACGAATATTATGGATTAAGAATACTGATCAGCGATACGGATTTGATATTTTTGGAACATCATGATGTCTTGCCGGCATCATTGAAAACTGTTGAGAGCTTCTCTCTTGCAGGAAACAAGCCTATGTTTATGTATACTATGCTTGTCTTTTTGAGTTTGGTGCTAATGCTGTTGTATGGAATATGGAGTAGGTCTTTGGATTATGGACGCGGATATTCTCTAATGGACGACGGCTGGATTATGAATGACGGACTAGACGCTTGTAATTTTTCAAAGGGAAAACTCTCCCAATTATATCAACATCGGGCCCTCTTCCCCAGCAATATGGAATGGTCATACATTATCCCACTTCTTCTTTATTCTCACTCTGTTCGCCGAAATTGATACCCGTTGTACCAAGAAGATTATTAAAAATTTACGCTAAATTTTTCGAAAATGGAAAAATAAAACTGGATTCAACGGCCTATATCTCTATGTTGGTCTTTCCATATTGAACCCACCTATTAAGTGCAGGCGCGAAAAGCTGCACGTTTTAGTTCGTAACAGGGCTTAGGCTTTGCTATGGAAGCCGGATGCGGCCAATCTCGTCTTTTCGTTTTTTCGTTTTTTCGCCTTCAATAACGCGCGGCGCGAGAAAACGAAAAGACGAGATTGTGTCAAATTTCGCGAGATTTTGCCTTTTTCTCGTCTTTTCGAGACACGAGATTGCAAGGCGAAAAGACGAGAATGCGAGGCGAAAAGACGAGAAAACGAGGGCCAGAAATCTCGTCTTTTCGCCGCGTTTTTTCGTTTTCTCGCGTTATCAAAAGGCGAAAAAACGAGAAAACGAAAACACGAGATTCGATCCGATCTCGTTTTTTCGCGTTATCAAAAGGCGAAAAAACGAGAAAACGAAAAAACGAGAGAACGAAAAGACGAGAAAACGAAAAGACGAAAAAACGAAAAGACGAAAAAACGAGAAAACGAAAAGACGAAAAAACGGGGAAACGAAAAGACGAAAAGACGAAAAAACGAGAAAACGAAAAGACGAGAAAACCGAAAGACGAGATTCGATACAATCTCGTCTTTTCGTTTTTTCGCGTGGCGTCCATAGTGCGCTGGCATTGAATTCTGCGCATGACCGGAAGCGTTTAAAGTTTGGGAAGGTGAGTATTTGTGGTTTAAAATTATGGCAAAGTTTTCCCAAAATTAAGTAACAAATATGCCGATTGAATTAATTATTTGAATTTTAAAGACAATGTGAATATTATCATATTTTCCACAAAATATCGCTCAGTAATATCTATTTTGTCTTTATTGAAAACGGTTGAAGAACAAGTAATTGATGGCTGAACTCAAGAAAATGATATTTTTTTATTCCTACGAAGTAGACTCTCATTTGCAAATTGTCCGGTAATGAGTGAGTGAGTCAGTCAGTCAGTCCATCCGAATCCTTTCGTCGGCAAAATAAGGAGAACCATTTATATTAGAACCTTGATTTTTGGCATGAAAGTGCACCAGGGGACTGTTTCCAGCAAGTTCTGAGCTGATCTACTTTTGATGAAAATTTCTGGTGATTTTTTTATGAAAATCACTGGTGATTCTGACTTGGGCAGTGCCCATCTTATTATAGGCACGATTTCAACTGGGGGAGTTCAGTCCGCGTCGGAGTCCTATTGCCTAACCTGCTTCGTAGGTCACACTACTCATGCTATTATAACTATTACAATTTTTTACTAAATCATACAAATCTTGTTAACAGTATGTTGAAAATATTTCAGTGTGTTACACATTTGTAGTTATAGTACAAAAAAGGTTCTGTAAGATAGAAAAAGCAGACTAATTAATCATTTGGGGAAAATAATAATTTTAAACCACAAATACTCACCTTCCCCAACTTCAAGTGCTTCCGGTCATGCGCGGAATTGAGTGCCAGCGCACTATGGACGCCACGCCAAAAAACGAAAAGACGAGATTGTATCGAATCTCGTCTTTTCGTTTTCTCGTCTTTTCGTTTTTTCGTTTTCTCGTCTTTTCGTTTTCGTTTTCTCGTCTTTTCGTTTTCTCGTTTTTTCGTTTTCTCGTCTTTTCGTTTTCTCGTTTTTTCGTCTTTTCGTTTTCTCGTCTTTTCGTTTTCTCGTCTTTTCGTTTTCTCGTTTTTTCGTCTTTTCGTTTTCTCGTCTTTTCGTTTTCTCGTTTTTTCGTCTTTTCGTTTTCTCGTTTTTTCGCCTTTTGATAACGCGAGAAAACGAAAAAACGCGGCGAAAAGACGAGATTTCTGACCCTCGTTTTCTCGTCTTTTCGCCTCGCATTCTCGTCTTTTCGCTTTGCAATCTCGTGTTTTCGCGCCGCGCGTTATCAAAACACGAGAAAACGAGAAAACGAAAAGACGCGAAAAAGGCAAAATCTCGCGAAATTCGATACAATCTCGTCTTTTCGTTTTCTCGCGCCGCGCGTTATCAAAGGCGAGAAAACGAAAAGACGAAATTGGCCGCATCCGGCTTCCATACTTTGCAGAATACGTTTGAGGAAAGTCCCAGCTGCTGTTAGACTTGTTTTACCCATGTAACAAAAGAAATGTACCCCCACGTACGGGTACAAAACAGTTAAATGGTGAAAATTGGAATGTTGCTGCATTTTGTACAATTTTATTGCGACAATGTAAATTTTTGAGAGAGGGAATATCCAAAGTAAAGCATACTATCGTTGCAAGTTTTAAGTTTGGTACTGAACCACGGTAAGCCATAATACCGACAATTTTAAAGCAGTGAGTTCGGCCGGTTCAGATCACACACAAGCGGATATTTACCCTTGCGTCGTTTCGGTTACTATATAACATGCCAATCTTACTTGACATGAAAGTAGAATAATTTTTCCCGGAACAGCGCCTTGTGTTAGCTTTAATTCTCTATGTCATAGGGACTGGACTGGGTTATATCTTGGATGGTGCGTCCTTTTTCAGGCATAATGACGAACAGCTAATTTACGTTGAGTTTGTTTCGCACTTAATAAATTTCCAATTGAAATCTGAAACGAAGCAAACACGTACGCTACGACCACAGAAGTGCTACGATTTTTCTTCAAAGCAACAGAAAACGAGGCTCATGTCTGTCCTCGCCAAGTATCGGAATTATATACATTCTCGCGGTCGCAATGGCGCACATAATAGACTAAGTTAGTCGAAAAGCAACTTCTAACCCGATTTCTTGGCGATGTCTGTCGTGTTCACAAGGCAGAAATCCATACCCAGTATTTATATCTTGTCACATAAGCTGCTTCGTTCATCTGTGCCTGGATAACAGTCACCTCTCCACAATTTTCCGAGTTTGAACCTTATTTCATCTCACTCAAGTCGACCCTAAACCTCACGATAACAATTGCAAAGTTAAGGGCCGACATGTCAACCCTTCAGAATGCATTGCGATGGTTGTCATCGATGACAAAGGCTTCTAGACAGCATGTCAATCTTGACATGAAAGTAGAATAAGATTTTCAGGATCGGTGCCTGGTATTGACAGTGCTTCTCTCTTCTGAAGATACTGGGTTATATCTTGAACAATGCTTCCTATTCAGGCATAAAGACGAATTGCTCATTTTTGTTAAGCATGTTTCCAATGGTTAGTCTGAAACAAAGCAAACACGTACGCTACGACCACCAAAGTACTAGAGTATTTTTTTTTAAAGAACAGAGAACGAGGATATTTCATAATAGCTCGTGTCGCCCGTGCCAAACAATGAGGCATCAAGTACAGGCAAACGTAGGTAATGTCTATGATTGGCAAATATCCCAATATTTACATATCCGCGATCGTTATATACAGATATATCAGGTTTCGGGGGTGTATTTGCGATATATCCCGGTCAAGACCATAGAAAATTTCCCGAGCGTTAGCGAGGGAAATTTGCCATGGTCGAGACCGGGATATATCGCAAATACACCCCCGAAGCCTGGTATATCTGTATAATTACACCGCATATGCTAAAGAGAAGCATAGATGAAGACAGAAAGATAATACAAAGTAATATAAAATAGAACCGAACTTTATTTGTCGGCGTAAATTCACGTAGAATTATTTGAGTAGCACACCAAGTTCGTTTGCCGGGAGAATTTCAAAGTCTATGGCTCTGCCTTTTGCTGTACAGTAGTCCTTAATAGTTTCACAGCCATTTTAGTCGACTTTTATGTGTTTCTAGGATTGTTGCTACTCAGAAACGAGTCGATCTCATCGCCTGCAAACGCTCCAAATCTGTCGTCTGTGGACGCTGCCATGTTTGTTTACAAACAAGACGGCGAAGATCGCCATCAGGGGAGATAATTCGGCGGCGAGATAATTCGGCAAATACTTTTAGGCAAATACCCCGCTGCCAAGGCAACGGAAGGCAAATTTCCCGCTGCCCCTGACAGTCGCGTGAGAATGACGTGTGGATGAGAATTTGCCGTAAATGCCCCGGCTTAGAACCAATCAAAAGCCGTCTATCTTATATAAGGTGTAATTATGGCGCATATACTAGCCTAAATTGTTTGACAAACAACATGATTCCTTGGCGATGTTCCACGTGTTTACAATGCAGATTCCATCGCCTTCCTATATACATATAGGACGGGAGACGCCGAGGGTTGACTATGACTAATACTTCACACATGCTGCGTTATCTGTGACAAGTTGAGTCATTTCGTCACTGCATCGTATTTCATCTCACTGAAGGACAGACAATAAATCCAGAGCTAGTACCATATAACATTTAACGATGTTAAGCCCATTTCCAAGCCATGGGAATCGTATCAAACATTTTGGGTACTACCGTCTTTTGCCCCTTTTAACTAGTCCACGATACATTTGTTCGGTACATTTTTCATTGATCAATTTCTTTGAAATTCCTATTGTTGGTAGATAGGTAATATAAGACCAGTACTATGTTGAACTTCTTATGATTGGACAAACCACATATCACTATGGTTCACATGTGAAAATTTCTGTACTCCTTCCTCGTTATGATTTAATAGACGATATGAGGATTGAATGACTACCTGGCAACATGTTCTTTGTGAGAAAGTATTTAGTCTATACCATGGTGTCATACAATTTCGGGCTATTCCCGGACCCCATTATTCAGAACGAGGTGATATAAGAAAATCCCATATTGGTGACAAATTAGATACCAGTATTGGCTCATCTATTGAGATTTGTTTATTTCTCCCTCTTCTGGCTAAGATGATCTTAATAATTCTCGTACGTAAAACCTCATACAAGATTGCTCTTTCATTGTATAGCGAATTTTTGACGCCTGTTTTTGTAGATTTGTAACAGCACACACTCGCTCGTGTACTATTAATCCCCGAGGATTAATCCCCGTGGTCTGCTACTGCTATTACTCCCTGTTAATCGCCGAGGTCCGCCCTCATTTGACACATGCATGTAGGTTTATTGTCTTAGCGGGAAATTTGATGCCCGACGTCGGGCATTATAGGATAGTTGTTCTGGATATTTTTGCACTTACCATGTTGAGGCTTTCGCTTCATCAGACGCCCACGATGCCCATCCATTGACATTAGATAAGTTACTTATTTGAGCTGATTTTACATCACCGCTCCCGAGACAGCGATTCTAGTTCCGCTTAAGTCGGTGGTGGGGGGGGGGGGGCTGGCTTGAACAGCTGAAATAAAGGCGCGGCTGAGATACCAAGGTTACGTTATAGAATCCTCCGCATTCTATCCCAAGTCTGAGGTAGCGAGTGGTGCTTTTTCTCACATGGTTGCTTTTTAGTCGCCAGTCGTCAACTTTTCTCACCTCTTTCATATTTCAATAAATGTGCATACAACTATTGGACGAGATTTACATCCAGCCCCTTCACGAATACACCGGCACCCTCTCACCAGTCAAGCCTCTCTCCGCTATAAACTTTGGAGGAAAACCTACCTACCAACAAAACGAAATGAAATAGAAAATTCAATTATTTAAATCCCACGAATGCATGGCTCAACAATTTGATCACATTCTACAGATCACTGACATGAGACTTTAGATGACGACTTTACAACGAATATTATGGATTAAGAATACTGATCAGCGATACGGATTTGATATTTTTGGAACATCATGATGTCTTGCCGGCATCATTGAAAACTGTTGACCGCTTCTCTCTTGCAGGAAACAAGCCTACGTTTTTGTATACTATGATTGTCTTTTTGAATTTGCTGCTAATACTGTTATATGGAAAATGGAATAGGTCTTTGGATTATGGACGCGGATATTCTCTAATGGACGACGGCTGGATTATGAATGACGGACTAGACGCTTGTAATTATTCCTGATTCATAGTATTATGGTTAAAAAAATGGATGGGGGAGGGGATTTCACCGGCTTGTACCTATATATGGGTGATGGAAACGATGCTGCTACGTTAAGTAGATTATTCTCAACAGCTCTTGATGGATTGTTTTATTCTATAATGAAACACGATTCCAGTTGAATGTGCACCATTTGTATTCGACAAATGTAACGGCAAGGCATCCATCCGGACGCAGACTCGACCGAACGCAGTAGAAATTACTGACATAGTAGGTGTAATTTTAATCAAAATATGCGGAGCGAATTATAAATACTTTTAATATGAAATATATTAAATTGAAGATTTGAACAACAGAGATACAGACACAGTTCACGATTCCGGATAAGCTTCTTTGATCTACCACTGACATAAAATAGTGATGGACGCATTTCTATCGCCACTAGATGTCCAGGATATTGCGAAATTCAAAGGCCTACCTGCTCTCCAGAGAAGGGTATGAAAGAAGAGGGACATGGAGACGGATCTTATGAAAATAATGTAATGTAATTAACTATGATTGTTAATTGAAAAGCAAATACTACAAATGATACTCAATATTTGGTGGCTTTATGCAGTTTGCTTTACTTTATCATCATCATCATAACACTCACGACTAATTGTTTTCTTGTTCTAAATATAGAATATACAAAATGAAAATATACTATTCTGATACTAAAGTGGATAAAGTGCTATTCCAGAATCCCAGTCAAAGTTAAAGTCCATTCCGGAATCACAACATTCAGAGTGTCCCAACTCCCAATCATGTTTCTAGAATTGTTCCGAATCACAACCACAAACACCTTGGTCTCCAATATAGAGATACACAGTCAACTAATACTGTGAAGCCTCCACACTGAGAGTCGAATTAGTTTGAAAATCAGAAAAAATATCTAGTAGTATTCATTGGTATCCGTGTGGTCGTTTTCTACATAATCTAGAGTAAAAAATGGTCACAAATTAAAGACATTGACTTCAAGGTAGACCACACTAATCTAGATATCGGAGATATTTCAGGACAATATTGGTTTTTCCTTCAATGTGAGACGGTCTCATTCTTAGTGTGTTGATATCCGTAATGCCGTTTCAATCTACCGTCGACCAGAAGGAAAAAAAATCAATAGGTTTAACATACATTGATCAACATATACATGTACCTGCAAAACAGGTTTAACTTCGGTGATCTGACGAGAACCGGTGTGCCCAACGTGATACGCCATATCTAGTGTATAAATACCTACAGATGGGTTTTCTAACTATATTCCTGCTGATAACGCATACTGCTTGAAATCTGTATCGCGTTGTTTCTCTAATCAGTTGATACTCAACCAATATCCACAGTGTATCATGCCTAAATGGCGAATGAATCCAAAGTTTTATCATAGGACATTGACGTGAAACACATCGATTATAAGCCATCAAATCGGCGACTAATTACAAGAAATATGCCCTAGCATTACTGTCTATGATAAATGCATGCTCGTTGTATGTAATTTACCCAAAAACGTGAATAGTGGACTGCGAGAACACTCGAGCCTTTCAGATGATGCCGGTATCCTTACTGGCAATCACAATGCGATTGTATTGCCATCAACTATACCCTCATCTGGTCAAGCGTAAGTAAATGACGTTTTACACGCGAAACAAATAACGTTCTAGATTCGTAGTCAAATGTCAACATGCGTAAATTGCAGATCTTCTGCGACAGGTCCCGTGCTGAGCACAAAGCTGATTCTAATATTATTAAAACAGAAGCCATTTGAAATTCATAGATTGGAGACGTTGGCAATACTGGAGAACAGATAGCATACACCTATTCTATGGCACCCCGTTCTATCGGCGAGGGACCGAAACTAGGAAATCCCCATTAACTAATTGGGGTTTGATGACGTGGGAATCTTTTAGAGTTTTAAATTTGTTTAATACAGATCGAAAATAATATCGCCATAACCTGCAAAACGACATGAGCGGTTTTCCAGTGATAACGAAATAGTAACGAATGTTCGGCCTGATAATTCGAATTTCAAGTCACTGGTTGTTGTCTCTTGATTTCGTTGGTAGTTGGTGACAAAGGCGTCTTAACTAGTAGACATCACGTCAGTTTTGACATTGATAACAGCCCACCTATAGCACACACTACGATCAGAAGCTTTAGCTTGTGTTGCCTCCCAATCTTCTTCAGCCCACCACGTGTACATAACCAAATATCAGTAATGTGCAAAAATGGGAAGAACACCTTAAAATGCTCAAAGTAACAGACTGAAAATGTAAAGATATCATCTACAAAATACACTGTAAAAACGGCCAATTTCAGGGAGTAAATGTTCAACCTGTTATCAGTTCAACGTTGAACCAATTTTTAATGACAGTAAACGTTTACCCGGAATCTGGTTGAACGTTTCAGTTCGAATTCAAGCATATATTGATACTTGCATGGAGGTAAACGTTGAACCTGTTATTGGTTCTTCTTTCAACCTATAACTGGTTCTACGTATAACCACATGATACTAGCTTGGGCGTAAACGTTGAACCTATTATTGGTTCTACGTTCAACCTATAACTGGTTATACGTTCAACCACATGAAACTTCGTGCATGGTAAAACGACACCAACATGACCGAAACAATGGGATATGAATGTCTGAGAACAGGGAGTAATTTTCTTATTAATATTAAGTTAAATTCTGCAGACTTTTCCAAATAAACCATGTGATTATGCTTAAAACTGAATGTCCAAGTCGTTAATAACGCGTGTCGATTTGGGAAACTTCGCTGTTATGCACTTATTTTGATGGCATATTACTATTTTCGCTCATAAAATAGCCTATCAACAGTCAGAAACAATCATAGAAGTTATCAAAAATGAAAGACGTAATACTGTTGTGTGGGTCAAAATTATTCCCGACCGAGTATACGTTCAACTGTTTTTCGGTTCAACGTATTTCCGCCCTCGTTATTGTTTTTCCCGCGGTGGTCGTCAAAAGAACCACTTTTTGGTTCAACGTTCAACTGGACTATGGTTCAACTGGCCATCGGTTATCGTCCTTCGTTTTATGAAGCGCCACCTGTTGGAGTGCAGTATCAGGAGGAGAACGTGTGGTGTTGTTGGCAGCTTAACAATGAACATTACTCGTCCCGTTACATCTGTTTTCTGGTAAGTAATATGGACAAACAATTGTTTGAACTGCGCTTCAACACTGAATACGTTACGCACAGAAATCTCGTCCCCGTTGCTTTCGCTTTATGTTTGAAATCGAAGCTGTGTCGAAAACTGGACTAGGCTTCATTGTTCATTCTCCGTTCATTTATTCATTGCGTGAAAGAATTTTGCTGTCTGTTGTCTGTTTTAATATGTCATTGATATAATTTACTGTTACCACTTGGCGGTATTTTGCAATTTCCAATCACTTATTACATTTAGCATGTCGTTTTTCCATACCAGTTGTGGATGAGTGCAATCTAAGGCCCTTACAGGCTATATAATTTCCTATGTATTTCCAAAATAGAATTAATTAAACTGTCACTATATCTGCATAGGTCAACAGCTATATACATATGGATACCAGTAATTATCAGCCGCATTGTCCACAAAAATACTTGCAATACGCTTTGTGGATTGTTAAAATCTAAGGTCCTTGCAAACTAATATGCATTAATCTCCTATTCCAAAAAAAAAAAAAAAAAAAAATACATTAAGACATTAAGACATTATATAGTATTGTTCACTGGACATATTCCTATGCATATTATAATCCTATAATAATTCAAAACATCTATTAACATTCAGTCACCCCTCAATTTTGCCTGAAATTCTAATGAGTCCAATGAATTTATAATAGTTACATAATGTCGTAAGACTATATCAAATGTTGGCAACATTTTGTGTCCAATTGGGTAATATCATGTCAACATTGTGTAACTGTTTATCCAGTGATCAAGTGAGAAGTGTGAGAAGTCCAGCTGCCCTAGTGCCTGATCGATGAAGAAGTCATTTTGATGTTTATGAAATACACCATGATGGATGACAAGTAGTAAGTGAATACATTATAAGGACACAATCAAAGGAAATTTGAGAAGTCATTGATAAGACTTGATAAATGATACATCATAGCTGTACCATGTATTACCCTATAACCCCCCACCCCAGCATGCCCACTACATAACCCCCCCCCACCATGCCCACTACACACACATCCAGTTAGGGGGGAGGGGGGGGGGTCAAGAGGCAAATGGATGAGATTTACAAACATGCAACATAGGGTGGTAGCTACCAAATTAGTATACTATAATATCCATGTTAGTAATTATGATTTTTTTTCCAATCCAGATAAGGGGGCGTGGTGGTAAAGTGTGTGTGTGTGGGAGGAGGGGGTTGGGTGGTGAAAATATATACTATTTTTATGTGGCAAGACCATGTGGGATTGATTTCATGAGATATTCCCGAGGCAGGGTGGTGGCATGAGAAATTGCCAGGGGTTGCGAGGGGCCGAGTGAGTGAGTGCTTGTCATGAAAATCGGGATATTTCCCCCAACCTTTATGAATAAATTAGTTATATTAGATCTTACTCCATTTAATATTTTCTCCTACAGAAAGTGTAACAGGGAGAAGGTCAGAAAGAAGCCATTTGTTTGAGTCTGACTGTTGGAGGAAGATGAAGGAGGCGACAGTGTATATGGCTCCCACAGAGTGAACATCATCATCTTGTAATGGATTTTATCGCGATTGAAGATGTAAGGAATAATCTGTCATTTTCAATGCTAATAATCAGATATATGATGCTCATAGACCATACTAAAACCAGCAACAAGAATGAATAATTTTGCCACTCTGTTGGTGAGTGGGGGGGGGGGTCATCAAGGCTTCATCTGCAGATGGCTCAATGTACAGTTGATGAGTTCAGATTTTATAGAATCAGGGCTCGAAATAACGCTTGTCTACTTGTCGATGACAAGTGATTTTCGCAAGTGACAAGTAAAAAGAAAAATGACTTGTCGCCTGCGACAACAAAGCCATAAAGTGCCGTTTTTATTTGTAACAGATATATACTTCGCCTAACAAAACAATGTGTGTAGCATAGTTTCCGCAGGCCTCGAAGTTGATAAAATTTACGTGATTTCATGGCCCGTATGACCGATGTCGTTGTTGTCACTGTCGTTTTGAAAACCGCTCTCCTGTGCGCCAAGATAGAAAATAACCTTGTGACAAGTCGAGTGATTATGGTACGCGCGATTTCATTAGTCTAATAACTCCATCCAGCCAATCAGCGTAGCTGATAGAATCTGAATGCAGCCTAGCGATAACACGTTTGGTCATGGTGGTTCGGTCATTTTGGTTGAATAGAGCGTTAGTGGCAACTATTCTTCGACAGTAATATGGATCGTTTTCTGAAACGTCGGAATGAAATCCCAGTCACAAGAAGGCAGAACAATCAAGAATTTCTTGCCAAAAATTATCCGTCGAAAGAGTGACTCACATGATATTGAAAACATTCTTTCCCTTGTAAAAATACTGGTTCTACTGTCTGTCACAGATAATATATCCGGCGGTATTTCGGAGACAATTGATCGGGGGATATTGAAACTTCACACAGGAAATAAAATAAAAAGTACTAATTTTATTCCAAAGTATCAAGAAAATCCTTCCAGTAGTTCTCAACAAATCGCGAAAACAGCAATTAGATGGGAGATTTGTAGGTTATTTTTTGACGCCATGACACCAAGTCTGCATGTTATATAACATTGGCAGGTCAATGTCATCGTAGCCCCAAAATAACATGGTAGGTATTGGTGATTTTCGTCAATTCCCAGATTAATTACATATGGGGGAATTTTTTTTTTTAGTTTATATACTGTGTGAAGTTTTAAAGCTGTACGATAAATTTTCTGTGTATTGCAAAACTCGGGGACAAATTACAAAAATCGGCAGACGACGCTGATTATCCTAATTACTTTCCTTCACCTAAGCCAATCAAAATGGTAATTTGTCTGTATACATGGTGTAGTCTGTCTGTCTGTGTATTCTACTACCCAAATAAATACACTAAAAGAATAACAGAACAAAGTCTGAATCTAATTGGTTGTTCTATTTCATGAAAAATTAGAACACGGTTATATAAGGAAGTCAAAACTTGGTAATATTTTGAGACAACTACTGTCAACAAGGTGACAAGTAAAAAAAAATAGTCCCTTGTCACCTGGGACAAGTAAAGTTTTACAAACATTTCAACTCCTGTAGAATGGTACTTACAAATGTAAGCTTATATTGACAGGATAGTGAAGACAAATTATATTGCACAATTCTTTATTTGTTTAATAGGACCAACTGCTTGCAAGAAAGATCAGACACGTCACAGTGCGGATCACTACATTACAGGGTTTCGGATGATACATTACAGGGTTTCGGATGATGGTAGAAGTGTGTGCATTATTTCATAACTTGGACTATGTGAAATAATTGGTCTCTGACATGCCTGCATCACAAGATAATGGCTACCGGTATCATTGGATGTGACAGAAAAGATGAAATGGTAATGTGATACAACAAATATTCAGGCTAAAGCTGTTGTACCATATTACATATAGAAGAGGAACAAAATGGAACTGTGTTGAATCTTCACTGAACACCCTTACAAAAAAATCAACCACAATGGCCGGCATACTACTGGTGATAGAAAAGTGACACCATCGTATGCAAACAAAGTCTCATTACTGTGATAGAATGATGAACAATGTGCATATACCTGTAGCCCTCTCATCTGTTGAAGCAGATGGCCCAACATAACACTCTGCAGCTACATGTAGATGAGAAAACAAGGGTGTTGTTTACTATGAATTAACTGTGATGTTGAATACAAGAAAACAGTGCAACACTCGATATATCACAAATCATCGATACATGACGAATAATTGACTTCAGATACAAAAGTCAATGTGTGAAGTCTGACCACCTTTACGTGTACTCTGTACAGGAAGGTGGATATAAATTTTTATTTACCATATTATGACTCGGTATGTCCCAGATCATTAATGCATTGTGTAATATAATTTGACTCGGGTACATAAGTCACTGTGTGAATTCTGACCACTTATACTCTTTGTAGGAAGGTCTTACACACTTCAACTGTGTATTTAGGTCCCATAACTAAACTTTGATAAAATGCAATTAGCTAGCTCACTCAAATGTTCCTGATGATATTGCAATACATGTACTCTGAATACTTTGTGTATTAAAGAAGGTTGGACACACATAAACTATGTATGTAGGTCCTATAACTAAACTGTGATAAAGTGCAATTAACTGGCTCTCTCAAATATCCCTGATCAGTGATAGGTTATACTATGTGTAGGAAGGTTGGACACACATAAACTATGTATGTAGGTCCCATAACTAATCTGTGATAAAATGCAATTAACTAGCTCACTCAAATCAGTGATATTACATGTACTCGGAATACATGGGTCGCTGTGTGAAGTCCGATCACCTATACTATGTGTAGGAAGGTTGGACACACATAAACTATGTATGTAGGTCCCATAACTAATCTGTGATAAAATGCAATTAACCACCTCACTCAAATCAGTGATATAACATGTACTCAGAATACATAGGTCGCTGTGTGAAGTCCGATCACCCATGCTATGTGTAGGAAGGTTGGACACACAAAAACTATGTATGTAGGTCCCATAACTAATCTGATAAAATGCAGTTAACTATCTCACTCAAATATCCCAGATCAGTGATATTACAATACATGTACTCGGAATACATAGGTCGCTGTGTGAAGTCCAATCACCTGTACTCTGTGTAGGAAGGTTGGACACAAATAAATTATGTATGTAGGTCCATAATTCTCTCAATTATCCCAGATCAGTGATGTTAAATACATGTACTCGGAATACATAGGTCGCTGTTTGAAGTCCGATAACCTATACTCTGTGTAGGAAGGTTGGACACACATAAACTATGTGTGAAGTCCGATCACCTATACTATGTGTAGGAAGGTTGGACACACATAAACTATGTATGTAGGTCCCATAACTAATCTGTGATAAAATGCAATTAACTAGCTCACTCAAATCAGTGATATAACATGTACTCAGAATACATAGGTCACTGTGTGAAGTCCGATCACCTATACTATGTGTAGGAAGGTTGGACACACATAAACTATGTATGTAGGTCCCAAAACTAAACTGTGATAAAATGCAATTAACTTGCTCACTCAAATATTTCAGATCAGTGATATTAACAGACAATTATGCACATATCACGAATCGTTAGATTCTTGGTATGTGCTTTAGAATAGGTTAACCAGAAGACTATTCTGTGAAGTCATGTGACGCAGTCAGTATGTCGGCACCTCTTCCCACTACCCTTATATGTGTTGTAATATGTATACAGTAATATTTCATCATACAGCAGTAAGCTAAAAAAAAGTTAATAATAATCATGATAATCATTTTGCATCTTGAAGTTTTCATTCCTTAGATGAGGAGTGTTATGAGTCTAACATCAGTTGAAAAGGAGGCATCAAACTTATTGTAGGTGGTACCATCTTGGATGTTACTAAGCCTCCCCAGACTCCCTTCCCCATTATTGTAACCCCTGTTACTTGTGGTTTCTGTGATTCATGAATTGGTAGAATTCAATGTTTACATTTTAGCTTTTCATATCTTTAGTTGTTCATTTGATTGCAAACAGTCTAGTGTTTATTTAGAGCATTCATAAAGTTAGACCGGGGTTCACAGTTCCTTATTCGTCATCCAGCGACTCATAGCCACACCCCAAGCAGCGCCCCCTGGCGTCAGATTTGGGATACAAATATGCAAAGATATCGATTCCACATGAACTCTTGTATATAGATGAAGCTAGGTATTCGTATTGTTAGAAATCAGATCTGTTATTAGATTATATCCGAATATGATTTAAATATATAGAATTTTATTTCAATTAGTGTGTATTTGTTGATGTATGTTCTGAAATATCCTTCACTTTCTTACAGGTTGATATACTTTTCACTGATGACTGCAAGAAATAACACTGGGATGTAACTTGGTTGCTCATATGGTTCCGATGTATTTGCAAGAATTTAGAATTTAACTAAATCTGCAAATACATGTACAATTTGCACCACAACAATCCGGTGCAGATTTCATTTAAATCTGCATCTGGATGAACGTTAAACCTTGATGTGGTTGTACGTTTAACCTTGATGTGGTTGTACGTTGAACCTATTTCTGAGAAAACATTGAACCTGAATCTGGTTATACGTTGAACCAGTAATTGGTTATAGGTAACACCAAATTTTGGTTCAGGGTTTTCCATGGTTAAACGTTGAACCAGAAACTGGTTCAACGTTTACCTTTCAGTTCAACGTTACACCTTTTCGTGGTTGAACGTTTAACCTCATTTCAGTTCAACGTTAAACCTTGATGTGGTTGTACGTTTAACCTTGATGTGGTTGTACGTTGAACCTATTTCTGAGAAAACATTGAACCTGAATCTGGTTATACGTTGAACCAGTAATTGGTTATAGGTAACACCAAATTTTGGTTCAGGGTTTTCCATGGTTAAACGTTGAACCAGAAACTGGTTCAACGTTTACTTCAGTTCAACGTTACACCTTTTCGTGGTTGAACGTTTAACCTCATTTCAGTTCAACGTTGAAATTTGCTTGGTGCTACGTTGAACCAGTTTATGGTTGCAACCGAGTTACATCCACTTTATGGTTGAACGTTTACTCAGCGTTTTTACAGTGTAGCTGCGAAGAGATGCAGAGAGTTCCATTGGTATTTGGCGAATAACTTTCGTGTAATCCTGCTCTAAAATAAAAATCCATAAAAGGGAAAAGCGTCAAAATGCGAGCCATCATCAGGTGAGTGTAAACATTTTGCAAAACTGTTCATCATTATGTGTTTGTTCTGTAATGCTCTTTAGAAAGTTAGAACTGACGCGCAGAGCTATGTATGGACGAACGCATCTCTGTCTTCGAAGTCGACTGGTTACAGACAGCGAGGAGGATAGACTGCTGAGCAATGCTTACGATCTTTGTATGGAAGTCACTATCTTGGCATGTTATGAAAACAGATCGTTATTTCTTATATAATTGATACAAGAATTGTGAGGGTGAGCGACGTTAGTCTACAAGTTTGCTTTTAAGTAATTGAAGTGTCAAAACATACTCATATCGTCAATTCAATTATTATTTATGGAAACTGAAACGGCCCCATGTGCAAACCTTGCCACATCGCTCGTATCTAAATGCCATTAATTCTGAGTACAAAATGAAATCAAGCGTAAGATATGGCTACACTTCTCAGTGCGTATTCATTGCAAGGATCGATTTGATTAAGGGATGGAGCCAACCTTGGCATTGTCTGTGCTTGTGAAATGTTGATTTATATGACCAGTTGTCAATATTTGGCCCGGAGTTTGTTTCCTATCTAACTTATAGCTATTCAATACAGACGGACTGACAATACCCGAATTTTTGGATTTCTCCTCGATAGGTGCATCAAATCTGACATTCACAAAGAAGCCGCTGCCCATTCCTCGGTACCACCGACATAGTAATCAATAGGCTCCGATGTCATAGTGTATTGCATGGATAATCTGTTGAGGGAGAGACCGAATGGACAAAACAGATTGTGTTTCAATAACATGAAGTCTTTATTTGCAATTGACAAGAACATCCTCAGACAAGTGAGTTATCATAATATGAAATCTATATTTATAATTGACAAAAATAACTCCAGAGAAGTATCAACGGAGAACAATATTTCCAACAGGTATTACAATTATATGACGTTCAATGTACACAAATAGCTCCAAAATAGGAAGTTTCCATTATATGACGTCTCTTTTTGAATGTCATTTACCAGTGTACCAAATCTATATATACAATGGATAGAATAGCACTAGACAGAAAATTTATCATAAAACTGTATTAACTCTGGATAAACCGTAATTTATATGTTGTATTATGTGACAGTGTGTGTGGTACTCTTTTCATCATTGAGCCAATCGCCGTCACGTAGCTGTCGTTTTTTTTTCCATTTTGACTCGCAACATACTATTGACTCGGCTTGATGTATGTGTCTTCACGGCCAGCGAAAACAGTCGTAGGATTGGGCATTGGTTTGCTTTATGTCGGAGGCCCGAGAACGCAATATGTATTGGACGCTACACACGTTGCCCTCACAAATATGGACAAAATTACACTCTTTTGAAAAGTAACTTTACAGCCGAAAATCATATTTGGAGTCAATTTGAGACTTTTGGCACAATTTACCCGAGCAGAGAATCATGGGCACATTCAAGATGACGGCCATGTGGTTACTAGAAACGTCTTCGTATGTTTCCCTTAAAATTCTTACTTTTTTGAGAGGAAAAGTGGGCAAAAAAAATGTTTTCATGCTTTTTTAGCGAAGAAAACACATATATGTATACAAAAAAACGAAAATCTGGTCGAAATTTTAAATCGATAAAAAATGCACTGTCATTCAAGCGGCCATCTCGGATTCTTGTGCACTGTCTGGTAGAGCTTGGCCCAAGGGTAAAGTGTGGTAAATGTGTGTGCTCTAGCCCAAGGACTAAGAAAAATGTTCCAAAAAGCCCAGGCCAGGTAGAATCGAATTTCGGTTTGTATATTATGTGACTTAAACGCGCGCAAGCGAATCTGATCTCTGAAGGCCCCATTCGCTCACATGATAAAATTGTACTTCCACTACTGGGTTGGCTTTTCTACGGAGTGGTACCGGTACCTGAAATCCCCTTTGATATCTCGCGATCAGTTTTCTAATTATTTTAGCATAGGGCAATTGGTATTGCCTCCATAGACACGAACACTATCTGTGGGCGACTGCAGCCTATTAAGTATCGAATCAGATCCTCACCCAGTCTCATTCCCAATCTGATTATACCCAATGTTTGAGGCAATTCAAGTTTGAGAGTTATCACCCAGTTGTGCTCTGTTACAAGATCTATGAGTTGAAAGCAGGATACAAGTGATGTATGGTCGTTCTGGAGAACTCTTTGGCGCACCACGATCTGTGTGTGTGTTGTACATGGGTTTATCTGTACATGTGTGTATATTCTAGCCAGCAAATCCTTTATTCAGTAATAGAACGGGTTTCGTGGCTAGCATAAGAGAGGCACAAGATACGACGACGAGAGAGAAACCAATCGAAAAAGTATATTTGCACAGGAAAAAAATTAATTCATCTTGAGTTTGATTCCGACAGCCTTTAGTGACATTGGCTTTATTGGAGTATTCGCCCTTATCTATAGAAATGCTGCAAGCTTCACTGCGTTTGCTTAATACTCAGCTGATAAAATCGGTGCTTATTTACCATAACTTACTACCAGACGCCTGACAGATGAAATCTGTTAGACTTATGGCTACTTGTTTGCGTTATAAAACTTCTTTTCATGCTGTCATTCACTGCTTTCAAACAAGACATTTATTGTCTTTCTTGTCACTGAAAATAGCACAAGGGTCGATGAATTCGCAGGTCAGTTTTCAATTCAATAATATGATGGTATACATGGAAGAAATTGGATTGTGCGTGGGAGTGAGAGCAATATAAACCGGATTGACCTTTGACACCAGGGGCACAATACTTGAGGAAATATGGTCTAACTTTCTCATCAAAGATGATTAATCTTGTAAAGAACGTTAACCATTATCTCGCTGTCTCTTCGGGTGACGACGTTACCGATTGACTTGGTACGGGTAGAGGTCGGCGATTAAATATAAGCTCAGATATTCATATGCATGTACAATAAATTGTACATCACCGTTAATATATTCAACGTAGTCTCATTTATCGTATAGGGAGAACATCATTCAAGTCTTGGAGTCACCAAAATAAACATTAGTATTGTGTTGATAAGAAACTGTGTGCTACATGTAACAGCACATGCGCAACAAATTATATACCCATTTATTCTCGTAGGAGGGCCATTTTAAAAAAAAATCGACATTCGAAAGAGATATATATACGGATTAGTTCCGTTTTGTTTTGTATTGTTTTGCATATGTATATTACTGGTCAACAAGACCACCGTAACCAATTGTGATTAAATTGAATTTAATAAAAAAATACGGCAAAAGATGGACAATACGACAGCCTGGTAAGAAAGCGCTGACGGCGATGGTTTGGAAGACGAAATGCAGCCAAGTGTGGGTGGTGATAACATATCCCGATTAGAAGAACACATTTTCTGCTCAAAGCCTATCAATGTAACTTTTATTCGTATTTCTTCTAACCTTCATTATGTGTATTGTGTTTTCACCAAGTTACATGTGATGCTTTTCTATTGCATCGTATCCTCTCTATTCATCTGGAATTACCAGTGCATGTACGAAGTTGACGGTTGCTATGTGCGTGAATACAACTTAATTGTCCGGTAAAACCGAGCTAACGGAATTACAACGGTGATACAAAAATATGCCAGATGCTGCTGAACGATAGATGAGCTATATCGTCTGATGACGATGAAGTAGGACACAGAAACAGCTGGATCGATCAGCCGGATGAAGAATTTTGTCAGGATTTGAAATTTGACCATATTGACTCATTGCAGAAATACCATTCATTTTTCATTAAGAAGCGTCGGTCCATCACAACCCTCAGCTGATGCATACATGACACACCAATACTGAATAATATCGTACAAGGGGAGAGAAGACGTTAAAACGTTACGGTGTACAATATATATATATGTGTGTGTGTGGATGCGAATAATCCGTTACATAATATATTATCCTCGTGGGCAAGAACATGCACTTGGATATTATAAATTCTTGCTAACATCGTTACCCGATCTTGCATATTCCATGTCTGCCTGGTATTTTCGTAGTGTCTATAATTCGATGCGAGAAATATGGTTCTATCACAGACAAGAATTTATTATGAGTCAGATTCTGACGTTGATGGACGCTTGACGAGACTGAATATTGAAAGAAGATGTGTATGATACGCATAGATATCTGCGAAAGTGGTATTGCGTCCAGCTGAAAAGGAACTAATTCACTGATTCAGCCTGTCGGACAAGGTTCGAATATATCGAAATGGGGACAGGCTAGCTAAGCGAGTGGTTGATATTCAGATGAAGTGCTGGAAACTGAAAATCAGCGAATGAGTGTAAAGTATTGTCTGTAAATTTCGCGTTATTTCTCAGAGTAATTAACGCACACTGGAAATATTTACGGTCAGTGGAATTCCAGTAATATCTTATATCTCGGAAGTAGTAAAATCGGGCACCCCCGTTCTGCCTTGTTTCTGTAACATTGGGACTGGTTGACACCGTGTTCCATACAGTCTAATTGATCATCGACCTATTGTGATTGAACATGATGTCCGGGAATAATAGTAAATTCTGGTTTCAATAAAGTAGGTTTCTTGTAATTAACTCATGTGGTTTAACTTGATGAGCAGTAGGAAAAAGAATTACTTCTTCCTAACCTATACAATACTACTAGGTTATCAATGCTTGGAATTTAAAGCAAAGAACCGTCCCGCAAGTGCATTTTTCTAGAACCTCATGTCATTGATTGAAATTGACAAGCTTTTGATAACCAGATCAGAAGATAATAACCATTTATTTGCTTAAAGCATTCACTTGCATACACATTTTATAATGATGATAATCTCTGACGCTATGGGCAACCCTTCCCATTTATTTTATACAAGGTTATCAGACCATTCTTTCTTATAAATTTCGAGAGTGTATGCAAGGAAACCCTTTTCAGTTTTAACTTTTTTGCCAGGACACGAGGGGATATGGATGCGGAATACCATACAATCTACAGATGAGTGTCATGTTCGCTTCGACATGAATACTCTCTAACACGTGCAACATTTATCCGAATTTTCCTCAAGATTTCTGTATCGAGAATAAAACTGCCTGTTTTAATCTGTACAATGGTTTAGTTGCGATAGGCTATATGTTAGCGTTGCTCTATTCTAACACGGCATCGCGTGGTGAGATCAAATTTTAAGTCCGAGAAACATCCACATTGTACCTCAGTTACTTGTCGATCACATTTTGCGGTAAGGCCTCTCAGTCCAAGTTCTCTTTTTTTCTCAAATTTCTTTCCCAGTTTGCGTAAATCATGTTTAAGCTGAATTGACCCGGGTTTTTTTTTATGGCAATTTTGTTGGTCTGTCAGCGAAGCAGCCAATAAATCAAGCAGGCTTGGTAAGAGGTAGCATGGTTCATTCAATTTCTTAAACCACGCACCCTTGAGATCTGGTTGTCGATATAATGAGAGGACTAGAAACCGGAAATAGAGCCAGCGGAGGCATGCTTAAAGGCAGAAGCCACATTCATAGGCTATCTTTAAAATGACATTTGATCAATAAATCAACTGACATGGATTCAGCGGTGGGTCAACAATTTATTCCTGTCTGAGATATGTGATTACACGTTGGCTCAAACTCCGAGATAAGGGAGAGAACAATAATGCTGATTAACATCATCGGAATTAACATCAACTGCATAACAATTCTAATTCAGTCCCGCCTCTCTTCCTTCACTGCCAAACAAAGATGTCAAAATAAGGGCAGAGCCTACTTCGAAAGGAAACCCAATGTATAGTAGTTGTCTTCGTTGCAGGTTAAGCAACAATGAAATAAGGCTGGACCGGCAGAGAAGCCACGGAAGACTCTATAAAAGATAATATTTTGATGATGATAATGATATCTATAGCTTGTCAGAAGTTCGGTCCCGTATGCACAGTGTTTCTCAGCGTATTCGATATTTAAAGACACGAAGCCCGTTCACAGAAAATCCAGATACCATTCGCAAATAAGGCAATGAACTATGCATATTATATATTCATCAACGGGTGAGGATTCAGGTGATTCAATCTGATTAATCATTTCATATTTTGAGCAGCAAAAGTAGAACAAAATCGAGTTTGGTAGGTTTTATTTTAAAAATGCGACCTTGTTTTAGGTTGCTAATTACTTTTCCCCACTTGAGATACTCATTCTGCACATTTCAAGCTCGCCAACGTCTCTCAGATTTTCGAATTCGGTATTGCTGAAATGTGATTTGTCCCTAGCAAAGATACAAATCACACAACCCTCTATTATTCCACCTCTTGGAATTCGTATGAAACCAGATATTGTAGCATCTGGTATTAAGCTTATTCAAATTTTACCTAACAAGCTCTTACCAATTCCGCCATGGAAGTTAGCTAAACCAGAAGTAGATATTACACTACCCAAATATGAAAACTAAGGCAAGCAAGAATTTGGTCTACTGAGAGAAGAATACAGGTCGCCCCAGGCTATTTATAGAGAGAGAGAATTAAGGTTTAACGTCGCATTCAGCAATATTTCAGCTATATAGCGACGATCAAACAAAATTTTAAGTATTCAGTTCAACAACTTAGTAAACTAATGAGTTAAAACAGGTACAAACATTAAAATTTGTACAACAAACCAATCTCTCTCAAATAAGCTAAAATACAATCCTCTTTCACTCGGCTAAAAAGATCTTCCAGCGTAGTATCTCTTACAATCTTAAAATCTATGCAGTCTATGAGAATCTGTTTCACCGTGAGATCTTCATGACATGGAATACACCTTGGGACCGGCTCCTGCTTTAGTAAATATTCATGGGTTAATCGTTTATGATCGAAACGTTTCTGACTGTTCAGATGCGTATAACCAACTGTTTGTTTGAACTCGTAAAGTTTGTTATTATCCATAGTATCCCATAAAGATTGAAACAACGTGCTTACGTAAGCGCAGATAGATGGTCTGAAATCGCTGTATGGGATTCCAACAGGATCAGCTTCCTTAGCCAATCTACCAGCTTCAGTATTGCCTTTGATGTCAACTTGGCTAGGCACCCAACAAAACACAGTATCTATCTGTTGATCAAATCTAGTGTCATATAATTGTAGAATTTTCAAGATGGTGGGGTGAGTTGAATTTCCACTTTTAAGCGCTTTAAGGCATGATAGTGAATCCGAGAATATGACATATTTTTTTCCTTCTAGTGGATCCAATACCTTCTAAAGTTGATAATAGAGCTTTTGCTTCTGCAATCAATATGGAACTTTTACCTGGTAACCGACAGGTTTTCGTTTTGGAACTAAAGATAGTAGCACATGCTATCGGTATAAATAGCCTGATGTGATCTGTATATTTTTCTCAGTAGACCAAATTATTGTGTATACACGAGCTGGCTCGTATCTGCCTCCTTATATTTCGTCAGTGAAATATCTACTTCTGGTTTGGCCAACTGCCATGGCCAAGTTGGCAAGAGCTCGTTTGGTAAAATTTGATTAACTTTAATACCAGCTGCTACAATGTGTGGTTTCATACGGATGCCATCAGGTGGAATAATCGAGGGTTTCTTTAAATAGAAATTTGCGTACTGAGGATTGAAAACACAGTTATATGCAGGATTTGAGTGGTTCAAGCGCAGTTTTGTGATATATTGCAGCGATAGTTTAATCCATCGAAGTTCTAAAGGAAATTCATTCGCTTCGACATACAAGATTTCTTTGGGTGAAATTCAGCTATATAGCGACGGGATATAGCGGGCATTCTCTCTCGTCGACTTTATGACAAAAGGGATGATTACAATTTCGACATCGTAAACTATCCTTTTCTGGATAGTAATATTCCAATGGGACCTGCATATGGCGTATACATATCTCGCTTAGTAGCATTTGCTAGATCCTGTGTTAAATGTGATGATTTTAATCAACGTCACAAAACATTGTTGCAGAAACTTATAAAACAGGGCTATTCCACCAAGCGCTTCCACTCAAAGTTTCTCAAATTTGGCGATACATATCGCATGCTGATAGCAAAATACGAACGTAGCGTGCAAGATCTATGGCGCTACGTTTCGTAACTTGTGTCTAATTCCGCTTAACCCGGGGCTAGGGGCCGTATGGACCCATGTACTTCAAGATCCTCATGGTACTCATATGAACAGTCACAATCAAAGCGTGACTGAGATACATCATTCTTTAGATGACGACTTTACAACGAATATTATGGATTAAGAATACTGATCAGCGATACGGATTTGATATTTTTGGAACATCATGATGTCTTGCCGGCATCATTGAAAACTGTTGACCGCTTCTCTCTTGCAGGAAACAAGCCTATTTTTATGTATACAATGATTGTCTTTTTGAATTTGGTGCTAATACTGTTATATGGAATATGGAATAGGTCTTTGGATTATGGACGCGGATATTCTCTAATGGACGACGGCTGGATTATGAAAGACGGACTAGACGCTTGTAATCTGAACGCACAGAGGCAAAGTCTTAGTCCTTGATGGAGAATAGGATCTAGCTTTGCCAAGTTTGACTTGCTTGCACGATTGTAAACAATAGAACCATAATCGAGTTTGGAACGAACAAGTGATCGATATAAATGGACAAGAGTTTGCTGATCTCCTCCCGACTTATAGCTGGCAACTACTTTCAACAGATCTAGGGCTTTCGTACATTTAAGCAATTTATATGTGATTTGAATGTTAGTCGTTGGTCAAACAATATGCCTAGGAATTTGACCTCTTTTACCACTTTGATTTCAGTTCCGTCTAATGTAAGTTCTGGATCTTTGTGCTGGAAATATTTTCTGCAAATGTATACAATTTGTCTTCGCTCTGGAGAATTTGAAGCCATTTTCTAGACACCATTTCCGAATTCTGTTTAGACAAAGTTGTAATGTTCTCTATATATTGTGTATAGTTTTCCCACTACACGATATGTTGAAATCGTCTACAAAAAGTGAACCATGAATTGATTTATTCAGAACTGCAGCCAAGCTGTTGATCTTGATACTGAGTAGTAGACAAAATACTGCCCTGTGGGACACCCTGGTTTTGATCAAAATGATCAGATATAGTTGTGCCCAAACGAATTTGGAATTGTCTATCATTCAAAAAGTTGGAAATAAAAACGGGTAAACGGCCTTTTAATCCCATAATTTGAAGATCTTTCAGAATCCCGTATTTCCATGCAGTATCATAGGCTTTTTCTAAATCAAAAAAGATAGAAACCACATGTTCATTCTTTAGCGAAAGCATTCCTCACATACGAATCTAATCTGAATAAATGATCAATGATACTTCTATTTTTACGGAAACCAGCTTGAATATCAGTAAGTTTCTTTTCAGTTTCCAGGTACCAAACAAGGCGATCATTTATCATGCGTTCCTTTGTTTTGCAGACACAGCTAGTCAGCGAAATCGGACGATAATTACCAGGGTCTGTATGGTCACGGCCAGGCTTTGGTACTGGTATAACTATGGCATTATGCCATGAGAGGGGAAAGTCTTCTCTTGTCCAAAGTCTGTTAGAATTTCTGGAGAAGAATCCGGTAGATGTTTCAAAAGCTGATAATGAATATTATCATGGCCGGCAGCACAATCGTTAGCTTTTGTGAGAGAAGCATGAAGTTCGTCAATTGTAAACATAGGGTTATAGCCTTCATGGTTACCGGAGGGGAATTTAATTTCATTTTTCTCTTCTCTTTTTTGGAAACTTTGACATTTAGGTACATACTTTTCTGACGAAGAGTTTTTGGCAATTGTTTCGCCTAATTTGTTTGCAATTTCTACTCGGTCAGTAATCACCTGGTTTCCATCGTTGAGATGTTGAACGCACGACTTGGAGCTTTTACCTTTTATTCTTTGGATCATATTCCAAATTTTTGTTATAGAAGTAGGAGTAATTGTCTTAGAAACATAATTTCTCCAAGTATCACGTTTATTCTGTTTATGGTTCTACGAACTTTAGCTCTTGTAACTCTGAGATCTTTGAAATTTTCAGGATTAGGATGTCGGCGGAAATATCGTTCAGCCTTCTTCCTACATTTTCTTGCTTCTTTGCAGTCATCATTAAACCAAGGTTTCTTAATATGTGCAACTCCTGAAGATGTGGGAATGATTTGGTTGGCAATTTCTATCAGCATATCTGACAATAACTGTATAGAATCTGGAACATCAGCGAAGGATACTGCTTGTAGTTTTTGTGAACAAAGCTTTTCAAACTCGGGCCAGTTTGCTTTTTTGAAATTAAACTTTGTGGAGTGAGGGTCATCAGCTGAATGAACAGCTTTTAGGACAGTGGGAAAGTGATCACTTCCACAAAGGTCATCATGAACATACCAGGAAAATTCTTCAAGAATAGGCAGGGCGCAAAGTGAGATATCTAATGCTGAGTAGGTTCCATGATCTGAGGACAAATGTGTATAAGAACCATCGCTAAAAATACACAAAGAATTATTTGATATAAAATTTTCAAGAATTTTACCTTTACAATTGTCTTCATTATCCCAGAGGATATTACGACCGTTAAAATCACCCATCATTAAACAAGGTTTCGGGAGCTGATCGTAAAGATCTTAAGTTCACTAAGCCGGAGACTACCAGAAGAATGTATGTACACTGAGCATAATGTGGAAACAGCATTCAGGCTAATACGAACTGCTACAGCATGTAAATCTGTCACTAAATCAACAGAACTGTGTAAAACACCCATTTTAACCAATATTGAATTTTCGTCTAAAGCTTAGAAATGATAAGGTGTGTATTGGCGAAATTTAAATTTATCTTTATCTGCTTTCTTCAGAAAGGTCTCGTTGAGACAAAAAGCTGATGGTTCATAATCTTGAGTTAATAATTGGAGTTCATTCAAATTTGGCCAAACTCCTCTGCAATTCCGCTGAATGGTGGTTGATGACTGAGCCAATTTTAGTCTGTATAAAGAAATAAAATACAAAACTGCCCAAGCCAAGATATATAAGGTTAACTTAGCGTATGGTAACGTTTTATTTTGGGTAATTCTTTTTGCCCTTTTTATTTTTCATTTGTTCTCTCTCATCTTTTTTACTTTTCTTCTTTTCTTCTTATAAACTTCTTTCTCTCTCTCTCTCTTGTCCCAACAAGTCCTTCGACCTTTGGTTCAAGGAAGTCTCGCCTTTTAACAGACGATCATTACACTCAACATACAGAAAGGATGGATGACTCGTTGGTAGGAGTGGAGGTAGTATCGACTATTTTAGGTTCATTGCCGGTTTTGATATCTAGTGTATTATCTTTTTCTGATTCGGGGTAGTTTTATTACTACAATTACAAGCGTTTGGTCCGTCATTCATAATTCAGCCGTCGTCCATTAGAGAATATCCGCGTCCATAATCCAAAGACCTATTCCATATTCCATATAACAGTATTAGCACCAAATTCAAAAAGACAATCATAGTATACATAAACATAGGCTTGATTCCTGCAAGAGAGAAGCGGTCAACAGTTTTCAATGATGCCGGCAAGACATCATGATGTTCCAAAAATATCAAATCCGTATCGCTGATCAGTATTCTTAATCCATAATAGAGACTGTTGATTAGTTGACACACGACCAGTATCCGGTAAGTTGTCACCCTTCAATTCAAAATCACCCGGAGACAAAACGATGTCAACAGTTTCAGTCTGATCAGAAGCCGACTTCTGATCACCTGAATTCTGATCATCTGTTTCGGCATCCACACCACCGCAGACCTCACTATCACTGACATCTTCATCGTCCGAACCATAACCATAACATCAAAGAGAGGTTCGTAGTGGCTCGAGGTGTTCTCGATCTCTTTTATGGTTTTCTCGGCGGAGACTATCTCCTGATGACGTTTGGTGTACTTGCCATCAGGGCCTACAGTCTTCCATAAGTCTTGAGCTTGACGTTTTTTTCTCGCTGGAGAGCCTCGGCGTGAAGTCCCTTTCGAACTTCTGCGGGCGGAACGGGGCGATGACCTGAGGAAACATTTTTTTCATTGTTAGCTACGGAATCTCCAGGAACCTTTTTGGCCTTTGAACAGGTTTTTTAAAGTGTCCTTCGTCATGACAAATCAGGCATTTATTTTTCAAAGGACATCTCGAGTTCATGTGATCTTCTGATCCACAAGTATAATATGTTTTTACTTGACCATTATTCCATACAGGAAATCTCATACCTCCAACTAAAATAGAAGAAGGAAGAGTACGTTTGAATTTCGACATCCGAATTCTTCGAACTCCTGTCTCAACCTCTCTATCAAACGAATAGAACTCATTATGTATGGAGAGAACATCACCATAGAATTCAAATGTAGTTCTGATCGCAGAATCTGTGGTCCTTTCATCTTTACTAGCAATTTTCCTGGATCTATTTCATCAAAATGACCACGTTGATCTCCAACGCAAATGCCTTCCAGCATTAGGCAAATATTGGGAATTTCATTTGCTAGTGTGACGTTCCACAGGGTATTTGATACCTGTATTAGACATCTAAGGACTGACCGTCCTGATTCAACAGTGCCTTTTAATGCGCGATATATATCAATCTCATTAGCGTTCTCTAAACCTTGAAGTGTTAGGCTCAGTGACCTATCAAACTTTCTAAAGTCCCTCTAGGGAGTCTCAATACAACTACAAACTACAAATAGTAACACGCACAAACCCCAACAGTATGCCTCCCCACAGAGTAAACATTGATTACCCCCCGAGGGAGCCTCACTCCAAAGGTGAATACTATATATAACCAGTACAACAATACACTCTCTCTGAACCTCGGGTCCAGGCCGACCAATAGGCCAGTTCTAAACCTGGTCCGTTGCCGCGTACCGCCGAGGAGCAAAAGAACAGAGAACAAAGACTCAAACCTGTATTCTGAGAGCTAGCCTTCAGTATACACCTTCAATATGTACATGTATTTAGCCTAGCTCGATATACGCAGATATGTGAAAATCGACCTAAGCCAAACTGAACGAAAAACGAACCAACTACAAACTAGACCAAGCCAACAAGGAAATATATACTCCAGCACAATACGAAATATTTACAGATAGCGAACAAACAGAGAAAAGAGAGAGACAGAAAAAAAACACCGACCCTCTCAGTCACAAAGACCGAGACGGTAGTAATGGCAGATCTCTGCCCTTCCAAACCAGGCCAAACTGACAAAGTCAGAAAAACACCCTGAACAGCAAAAAACTTCGAAATAATTCCAAACTTTCATCACAGATATTTGCCAAAAGTATTCACAAAATATATTACGCAAAAATCAGAGTTAATATGAACTGAAATCCGTAGAATTAGACAAATTTCTCGGAGCGAAGTGAAAACACGTCCGATCCCTATCTCTCTACATCTTTGGACCTTGTAAAGATGGTGAGAGAGTAACATGTGCTACTCTCTTTAGTTCCAAAACTAAAATATGTCGACTACCAGGTAAAAGTTCGATATTCATTGCAGAAGCGAAAGGTATATTGTCGGTTTTGGATGGTATTGGGTCCACTAAAAGGAAAAAAAATGTCATATTCTCAGATTCAACTCATCCCAACATCTTGAATATTCTACATTTATATGATTGTAGATTTAATCAACACATTAAGATTGTGTTTTGTTGGTTGCCTAGTCACGCTGGCATCAAAGGCGATACTAAGGCTTATAAAATGGTCAAGGCAGCCCTAGATAATGAAGTTGATCCTGTTGGAATCTCATATAGCGATTTCCATCTATCTGTACATATGTGAGAAAGCTGTTTCAATCTGCATGAGATGCTGTGAGTAATAACACACTTTGTTAGTTGAAGAAACTGTAGGCTATACTCATCTGAACATGATCAGGCGATATCGAATCGGTCATACACGATTGTAAGATTGTAAGAGATTCTATTTAATCAGCTAAAAGACCACTGGTTATTTGTTTTTTATTTGAGAGAAATTGGCTTGTTGTGTAGTTTTAATGTGTTGGATTACTAAGTTATTAACTTAAATACTTAGAATTTTGTTTGATCGTCGTTATATACCTGAAATATTGCTGAACGCGACGTTAAACCTCAATTCTGTCTCTCCTTGTTCCTTTGTTCAGAAAACTGGCCAGTGGGTTCGTATGACTCGTCAGTCCGTCGGCATCTTTTCCCATCACATTTGTATTGTGCATGTAATTAGCATAGACTATGGAGCTATTTTTCACGGGACATTCTGTCTTGTAATTCAGAGAACAAGCACATAGGTCAGATCACAACCGGAAGGAAAATTATGGTGCACATTGGAATATCCGTTTCGTCTCGGTTCCCTACATGAAATGTACCAGTGTATCATGCGGTGTTGGACCTCGGCTTCACAAAACGGCCCAGGTGTTAGTCCAATTTCGAATTTCGTCTGTTACGTGTTGAATTTCTTTGCAGAAAATGATAAGTTTGCCGACGAATATCTCATACAGAGAACACTTTTCCCTATAATTTATTTCGGAAAAGTTTCGGGCCATATAATAGTAAAATAATCAAAAAGTTTTATTTTCTCACCGTATATCGAACTTCTTGTCCTTAAGTAGCAACTGTGTTCCAACTCCAAAAGCAACATATCTATTGTATCTAGATGGAAAATGTCACATCCGGCTTCGGCAATTGCCGTCATCAATACAGAATTCCATGTCCATAATTCAAACATGGTCAATTCCTCCGCAGTCTTCCACTCGAGAAGCCTGTCGACAAACAAAACGTTAGTGATTCTCTTCAGTGAATATGTTAGGGATATTGAAGTCCAGGGATCTTTTCAGAGGAATACATCATTAATCGGTCAACGGCATCATCAATTGTGAGGCGCGATGTAAATGAAACAAACATATTAAGCGGGCACATGGTTTGCACGATGGCATGGTCGAGTTGTCAGAGCATTTCCATCATGGCTGTCTAGATCTGTGTCTAATACCGCTTAAGCCGCTGCTGGGGGCTGTGTGGTCATGTCATCCAAGTTACAATAAAATCGTACCTGAGATACAACACATCACGAATCGTTTGATCCTTGGTGTGTGCTTTAGAATAGGTTATCTGAAGACTATACTGTGAAGTCATGTGGTCTTGTCAGTATGTCGGCACCTCTTCCCACTTTCCTTATATGCGTTGTAATTTTTACCTGTACATGGCGAGATTCTGCTGGTGCACGTTTCGTCCCCGAGGCTCGCCCCCCTGTTCAGACCTTTGATATATGTTGACATTGTGGGAAGTTGATGCTGGGTCGACATCGAACGTTACAGACTAGTCTTTTGTGTTGAATGCCGTCATTTTCATCTGACGACGGTGCAGCTCACCGGTCCCCAGTGTTCGAGTTCCCACAGCGACGCAGCTCACCAATTACCAATATACGAGTTGTATATAGTATTTCCATCATGGCTCTCTAGATTTGTATCTAATACCGCTTATGCCGGTGCTGGGGGCCGTGTGGAGAATGCCATCCAAGTTGCCACATGAACAGGTACAATAAAAGCGCACCTGAGATACAACAGATCACGAATCGTTTGATTCTTGGTGTGTGCTTTAGAATAGGTTATCAGAAGACTATACTGTGAAGTCATGTGACCCTGTCAGTATATCGGCTCCTCTTCCCACTTCCGTTATATGCGTTTTAATTTTTACCTGTAATAGGGGAGATTCTGCTGGTGGACGTTTCGTCCCCGAGGCCCGCCTCCTGTACAGAATTTTTGGTCTTTGATATATGTTGGCGTTATGGAAAGTTGATGCTGGGTCGACAGCGGGCCTTACAGACTAGCCTTTTGTGTTGAATGTCGCCATTTTCATCTGACGACGGTGCAGCTCACCGGTCCCCAGTGATCGAGTTGTCACAGCGACGCAGCTCACCAATTATCAATATACGAGTTGTCAGAGCATTTCCGTCATGGCTCTCGAGATTTGTATCTAATAACGCTGATGCCGCTGCTGGGGGCCGTGTGGTCATGTCATCCAAGTTGCCACATGAACAGGTACAATAAAAGCGTACCTGAGATACAACACATCAATAATCGTTTGATTCTTGGTGTGTGCTTTAGAATAGGTTATCAGAAGTCTATGCTGTGAAGTTATGTGGCTCTGTCAGTATGTCGGCACCTATTCCCACTTCCCTTATATGCGTTGTAATTTGACGTATTGTGGTGGTGTGTATGAATTCTATTCATCAGCGACGACTGCAGAGAGAAAGAGAATTAATGTTTAATGTCGCGTTCAGCAATAGCTCAGCTATATAGCGACGATCAAACAAAATTATAAGTAGTCAAGCCAATAACTTAGTAATCCAACACATTAAAACATTTACAAATTAAAACTTATGCAACAAACCCACTTCTCTCAAATAACCCAAGATGCAGTCCTTTCTCACCCGACTAAAAAGATCTTCCAAGGTAGTCGCTCGATAAAAAGCATCTCTTACAATCTTAAAATCTATGCAGTCGATAAGGATATGTTTCACCGTGAGATCTTCGTGATATGAAATACACCTTGCGACCGGCTCTTTTATATATTCGTGAGTTAATCGTGTGTGGTTGATTCTACATCGCCTGATCATGGCTTGATCGAAACGTTTCTGGATGTTCAGATGAGTTTAGCCTACACTTTTTTTGAACTCATGAAGCTTGTTATTATTCATAGCATCCCATAAAGACTGAAACAGCCGTCTCACATAAGCACAGAGGGTCTGAAATCGCTATATGGGATCACAACAGGATCAACCTCATCATCTAGGGCTGCCTTAGCCATTCTATCCGCCTCAGTATTACCTTTGATGCCAACGTGACAAGGCAACCAATAAAACACAATATCAATCTGTTGATCAAATCTACAATCATATAATTGTAGACTATTCAAGATAGCGGGATGATTCGGCCCACTTTTAATCGCTTGAAAACGTGACAGTGAATCTGGAAATATGACATGTTTTCGTTCTAGTGGACCCAATTCATACGGAAGCGTATTAGTGCCAGGGGGAAAAACCCCCGAGATTTATCTCCTAATTAAGAGATAAGTCCTAATTAGGAGATAATAAGTCCTAATTAGGAGATAAATCTCGGAATTTTTTTTTTACATTGGCACTAATACGCTTCCGTAAATACCTTCCGAAGCTAACAATATAGCCTTTGCTTCTGCAGTGAATATCGAACTTTTACCTGGTAGTCGACAGGTTTTCGTTTTGAAACTAAAGATAGTAGCACATGGTACTCTCTCACGATCTTTAGAACCATCTGTAGGAATAACCTGAAGCGACGACTGGATACTGGATGTAAGATCTGGCGCTTGCATTGGAGAAAAGCGCCATTAGATTCCTTAACATAACTAAGGAATATTCCCCACTATGTTAAGGAAATTCCATAACATTCTACGGAATATTCCTTGTTAAATTTTAACCAATATTTCGCTGGTCTATGTAATAGTCGGGGAACATCCCTTAATTTTTAAGGAATTTTTCTTTCAGTCCATTTGTTGCATTTTCCTATCGCACATCCGTCTATTTGATACTTGGATTGCTTTTTCTCTTTAATACCATTTTCAATAATCATACCACTTTGCAAGATGGATGACATTGAGAAAGTTATCCCGATTCAACGGGCCGCAAATAGCAGGGTAATGTCACATACAGTCCAGCATCTGGAACGACACCTGTAGACGGAACTACACTAGGGCGGTGACCTATTTCTATACACAAACAAAAGACTCGATCGGCTGTGTAGGAGGTAGCTGCATCAATACCTCCACGGACAAACGTTGGGAAATAATCAGGCTATTATCCCCTACCAAGATGCGTTGAAACCAATTAACCTTGAATGGTGGCTGAGTGCCCTCGGTCATGCACCATCGTCACGAAAACTACCAGAACGTTCGATTCAGCAACCTCGCATCCTGTTGAATCTGCACTTACGTTGTTATTACATTTCGCGGAAACCAATCATCATAGATCATGGTGGAGAGACAAGTGAATCTTTTCTTCGCCATAAAAGGAACCCTAATATCTGTCAATATTAAGCCCATAGCATAGCGCAAATCATAGAGTCGGCGATTCAATATTCCGGGTTACTTTTAATCTCTCCCCCCCCCCTGCATCCACAAACATTTTGTTTAATTATCGCGTTACTTCTGGAAATCAACTACTTTATGCTAGTAACAAAACACACCAGAAAACGTGTTGCAATTGAGACATGCTGTGTGGGGATCAGATTAGGAATCCAGCATCAACCTTCTTTCCAGATAACCCAACTATCTCAGACTTCTGAACTAACAACAATATCCAGACAGGTCTGCGGCTTCATCCCTAAAATCGTGCAGCATACGTAATCGCGATACACAGCATGTAAGTATTTTTAGCCTTTCGTGAGGCATTATTTACGTACCCCTTTTCCCCACCAACGCTCTTCTAATCCCAGAGCGGTACTCTGAAAATCACCTGTCCGGCCAGCTGTGGAAATCCGATAAGATATTAGGCATCTTCCAGCTGTGCTAGATATACGCCAATGAACATGTTAAGAATATTCGTTAATTTGATGAAATTCAATCCGAAACTTGAATCACTATGGACAAAAAGGTACCGAAGGCATGGGTGTCTTCGTATCTAGCCCCTTCAGCAATACACCGGCACCCTCCCCCCCCCCCACCAGTCAAGCCCCTCTCAGCTATAAACTTTGGAGCAAATCCTACCTACCAACAAACGGAAAAGAAATAGAAAATTAAATTATTTACTTCCAATGAATGCATGGTTCGAAAATTTGATGAGACTTATTCCTGATGCATAGTTTTATGGTTAAATAATAATAAATTATTCTCAACTGCTCGTGATGGATGGATTATTCTATAATGAAACACGATCGCAGTCGAATGTTCACCACTCGCATTCGAATGCGACAAATGTAATGGTAAGTCATCCATCCAGACGCAGACTCGACCGAACGCAGTAGAAATTACTGACATAGAAGGTGTATTCAAAATATACTAAGCGAATTATAAATACTTTTCGTAAAATGTGTTCAATTGAAGATTTGCACGATAGAGGTACAGACACAGTTCCCGTCCCAGGATAAGCTTCATTGATCTACCAGACATAAAATGATGATGGACGCATTTCTATGGCCACTAGAAGATGCCCAGGATATTACGAAATTATCGCCTACCGTCTGGAGACCGGAGCTCTCAACAGACGAGAACGAAAGAAGAGGGACAGGGAGAGGGATCTTATTCCTACGAAGTAGGCTACAGATCGCAAATTGTCCGGTAATGAGTCAGTGAGTCAGTGAGTCCATACGAATCCTTTCGTCGGCAAAATAAGGAGAACCATTGACATTAGAACCTTTATTTTTGGCATGAACGTGCATTAGGGCATTGTTACCAGCAAGTTCTGATCTGAAATAATTCTGATTAAAATTAGATTTATAATTAACACTTCAGTATATTGTTATAGATATATGTAAACTGTAGCCTTTAACGTGTATCCTATTTCACATCCAAACATTTCATCATTGACCACATCAGGCTTCAAATTCAGGTCAAATTACCCACTGATGGTGAAGTATCCTACATCAACCAATTAAGTCAGCTGGTGCAATAACCCAGCAGAAGAAAGAAAGATGTGGTATCATCCTTCAGATTAGTCTGTGTGAGCAACAATGATAACAGTTTACTGAGGGTGAAACAAAGCCATGACGGCTGTTTAAAGGGTCTTAATTTATTTTCTTTGGGTAGAATTTAACTAGATAAAGTAACTTTGATCATCATGCCAAGAAAACTGTGGTCCGTTTTGCTCCAGCGTCTTATCGCGTTTAATGAGTATCAGTTACCACCACCGAGTCCTGTCCAGCTAAAAATACCCTGCCATTGATCCACATTCCACTGTATGCCACATGGCCCTATTACTGAGGTTAATCTTAACGTGCATCTGGGACAATTCCACAATTGCCCGACAGCATAGGCCTACTGCATATACCCTCAAACAATCAGCGCTGTTTGCATAACTTAAATTGTTAAACCACATCATTGAAATAATATAGCAGAAAACATTGATGTGAGTTATGATATGTACACTATGACCAAAGACATGTTCATAATGTGCTAATCGGATAGTGAGGACAATCATTACTTTGCATCAGAGAGTGTGTGACTTGGATTCAAGGGTTAAGACTTTGGAGGGAAATACAATTTTGACAGCAGAAATATGACCCCGCCATTTGCTGATTAGAGCGATAAAACAGGGTAGGCTAAATGGACCCTTTTCAATGCAGTATTTCTTGGCATGGATGTGAAAATATGAGGACATACTTTGGTTTTTTTTTGTACCTCTTGAATATTGACTATATATCACACTTGGATATAATTTGAACAAAAAAATACATGTGTAAACAAAATGTCTAAATTTCTCTTGTCATTTCAAATCTTTTTGATTCCTTGATTAGGGGATACAGAATCACTGCCACGGAGTGTGTTGGTGTGTCGCAGCAATGCAATTCCGATTCACACAACGAAGCTGAGGTGGTTTAACGTTTATCAATGAAGAAAATCACCGATCAACCGCCATAGAATATAATGTGAAACAAGAAAACCGGAATAGTACATTCATCAGATTGCCGATACCCAAAATGTGTTGTCTCATATATCTAGATAACAACGTGATGTAGAGACGCTATTTATTCGTCTTTGTACCGGTTATGCTCAGGAGAATGACATAGAATCATTATTATCTTGTGCATAGAAGGTGTTGGTCTTGAGTTGAATTACCGTAAACTACATAAATGCTACCTTTCTACCATAGTACTATATATAAAAATTTGTTGTATTGTTGGGAAAATAATGTGATTCAAAAAGTTGTTTTGATCCTGGACAAGGGCACTGAAAACCATTAAAGAGATGTAAATGTATTTTCACACGTTAAGCTTGAAATCTACTGAACCTATATTATTCAATCTGTTTCCTTTAATTAAAAAATTGTAAAATTAAATCGGCGATCGTTATTTATTTTTGGAATGAAGGCGCATTAGGAGACTGTTACCAACAAGGTCTGAGCTGACCTACTTTTGATGAAAATTTCTGGTGATTTTTTATGAAAATCACTGGCGATTTTCACTTGGGCGGTGCCCATCTTAATATAGGCAGGATTTCAACTGGGGGTGTAATTTAAACAAAAACATTACATGTGTAATTATGTCAAATTTTGTCTTGTCATTTCAAATTCTGATTCCTTGATTAAGGGATACAGAATCACTGCCACGGAGTGTGTTGGTGTGTCACAGAATCACTGCCACGGATTGTGTTGGTGTGTCACAGATTCACATCAGCACAGTAACTGGTAAACTATTCATTCAATCCCATCACTTTTGATCTTCAACAAAATATTCAATACTGTTTTAATCGAAAATTTCTGGTGATTTTTGATGAAAATCTCTGGTGATTCTGACTTGGGCTGCATGTGCCCATCTTAATATAGGAAGGATTTCAACTTGGGGAGGGGGGGATTGCCAAGAGCTCAGTGCCTGTCGGAGTCCTAATGCCTACCTTTTTTCGTAGGTCCTGTGACGCATAGTCACACTGCCATGTGTAAATAGTGTAAATGTAATTCATTATAGTTGTTAATTAAAAAACAAATACTACAAATGATAATCGATATTGGGTGGCTTTATACAGTTTGCTGTACTTTATCATTATCATCATAACAGGCTCACTAATAATTGTTTTCCTATCCTAAACATGAGCAGTGTGACTAACGTCACAGGACCTACGAAGTAGAGTAGGCATTAGGACTCGAACGCGAACTGAACTCTTGGAAATCCCCATCCCCAGTTGAAATCCTGCCTATATTAAGATGGGCACCGCCCAAGTCAGAATCGCCAGTGATTTTCATCAAAAATCACCAGAAATTTTCATCAAAAGTAGGTCAGCTCAGAACTTGTTGTCAACAGTCTCCTAATGCGCCTTCATTCCAAAAATAAATAACGATCGCCGATTTAATTTTACAATTTTTTAACTAAAGGAAACAGATTGAATAATAAAACTCCATGGCAGTGATTCTGTATCCCTTAATCAAGGAATCAAAATGGATCAAGATTTGAAATGGCAAGAAAAATTTAGACATAATTACACATGTAATGTTTTTGTTTAAATTATATCCCAGTGTGGTATATAGTCAATATTCAAGAAGTACCAACAAAACACGAGAGGTACGTGCTCAAATTTTCACATCATGATCAAAGTTATTTTATCTAGTTAAATTCTACCCAAAGAAAATAAATTAAGACCCTTTAAACATGCCGTCAATGCCAGATGTTGAGTTTTATACAGCTGTAGATCAGGGCTCTGGGTGCATATATCATGTTTCCATACACTTGATGCACACAACAGCGGCAACAACAAAGCCTCCTTGAACAACCTATCTTTATACAGGAAATTCTTAACTCAGAAAATACCATTCTCTCTCAAAAGAAAACAATTTACGCCAGGAAGGCCTTTTTTATTAAGCTAATTTTGTTAGGTAGGGGCCTACTTAGATTCAATAATTGTCACGAAATTTCTTTGGTTATATCTTAATTGCAACCATGTTTGTTCCTCATGCTTGAGGTATGTACATGTATAACACACTTTCATTTGAGAGTCCAGACATTCCACCATTCATGTGAACAAATTGGTCTAAACATGGAATAATTAAATTCACACTACCCATTTCTACAGTATCAGTACTATGTTACTATCTGTAGCAGTTGAAACCCAGTAAAACTTAAACAATTAAAACCAGTAAAGAAATTTGTCTGTTGAATAACAGAAAATATTTGAATGAGTAAACTACTAAACAACTTACATGATACCAAAAAAAATTCCCAACACAAGCTGATAAATTCCTTGGGTGGCTTGCAGGATGGCTTTGTTTCACCCTCAGTAAACTGTTATCATTGTTGCTCACAGGCTAATCTGAAGGATGATACCAGATCTTTCTTTGTTCTGCTGGGTTATTGCACCAGGCTGACTTAATTGGTTGATGTAGGATATTTCACCATCAGTGGCAATTTGACCTAAATTTGAAGCCTGATCTGTGATGAAATGTTTGGATGCGAAATAGGATACACGTTAAAGGCCACAGTTTACATATATCTATAACAATATACTGAATTGTGTGTATTAAGAATGGCAAGTTGGTAATAGCAGTGTAGATAAATGTACTAACAAATGATGGAAAATTAGCATTTCCTATTTCGTTATCCCATCACGTTTTGTACTGTGTTATATATACAGTGAAACATACAGCCAAGGGTTCCCAATGGGCATGACAGTGCACTCGCTGAGCTATCAATAAATAATAAAAAAAATAATTATAAATCAAATTTTCATCAGAATTCGGTCAGCTCAGAACTTGCTGGTAACAATGCCCTAATGCACGTTCGTGCCAAAAATCAAGGTTCTAATGTCAATGGTTCTCCTTATTTTGCCGACGAAAGGACTCGGATGGACTGACTGACTGCCTGACTGACTCACTCATTACCTGACAATTTGCGATCTGTAGCCTACTTCGTAGGAATATAGAATATACAAAATGAAGAATATACTATTTCTGATACTAAAGTGGATATTCTGTGCTGCTATTTTCATTAATTTCGCACATGTTTATCTTCTGCATGCAGTGCGCGTAACCACATTTCCTTTTTCCGAGTCCGAGTGACAGGTTTTGCGTTATCAACTTAAACGTTTGTTGGTTCTCACAGTTGACTACCTGATCAGGTGTTCTTTGCTGGAATTTATTTAAAATAAGCACGCCGATGTCATATCCTGGCGATTCCTAAAATTACAGGGAATACTTTGAGAAGGGAGAGATAAAATAGTATGCTCTTGCCGAATCCCAGTCAAGGTTCATTCATTCATCAGTCCATTCCGGAATCACAACAATCAGAGTGCCCCAACTCCCAACCACATTTCTAGAATCGTTCCGAATCACAACCACAGACGCCTTGCCCTCTATCATAGAGATACTCAGTCAACTAATACTGGGAAGCCTCCACACCGAGAGTCGAATTAGTTTCAAAATCAGAAAAAGTATCTAATAGTATTCATTGGTATCCTTGTCGCCGATTTCTACATAATGTAGGGTAAAAATGGTCACAAATTAAATACATTGACTTCAAGGTAGACCACATTAATCTAGATAGCGGATATATTTTTGGACAATAATGATTTTTCCTTCAATGTGAGACGGTTTCATTCTCAGTGTGTTGATATCCGTAATGCCGTTTCACTCTACCCTCGACCAGAAAAAATATCAATATGTTAAACATACATTAATCAACATATATCTGTAAAAAACTTTTAGCGTTTACCTTTGGAAATTGTTACACAGTGAGTAGGATTTAACGTCGTTTTCAACTATTAGTATTGTCTGGGTTCAACATTGTTTAACTTCGGTGAACTGACAAGAACCGGTGTGCCCAACATGATACGTCATACCTGGTTATAAATACCTACAGATGAATTTTCTAGCTATATTCCTGCCGATAACGCATACTGCTTGAAATCTGTATCGCGTTGTTTCTCTAATCAGATGATACTCAACCAATATGCACAGTGCATCATGTCTAATGGCGAATGAACCCACATTTCTATCATATGATATTGACGTGAAATACATCGATTATAAGCCATCAAATCGGCGACTAATTACAAGAAATATGCCCTGGCATTATTGTCTATCACAAATGCTCTTGGACCTTATGCATTGCTCGTTGTATGTATTTCCCCCAGAACGTAAATAGTGGATTGCGAGAACACACGAGCCTTTTCGATGATGCCGGTACCCTTACTGGCAATCACAATACGATTTTCTTGTTATCAACTATGCACTCATCTGGTCGATCGTAAGTAAATGACGTTTTTACACGCGAAGCAAGTAACGTTCTAGGTTCGCAGTCAAATGTCAATGTGCGTAAGTTGAAGATCTTCTGCGACAGGTCCCGTGCTGGGCACATAGCTGATTCTCATATTATTAAAACAGAAGCCAATTGAAATTCATAGATTGGAGACGTTGGCAATACTGGAGAACATTCAGATAACATACACCTATTCTATGGCATCTTGTTCTATCAGCGAGGAACTGAAACTAGGAAATGTCCATTAATTAGTTGGGATTTGATGACGTGGAAATCTTGTAGAGTGAGATGGATGACGAAAAGTTTTAGCATTAAATTTGTTTAATACAGATCGAAAATAATATCGCCATCACCTGGAAAACGAAATGATCGGTTTTCCAGTCATAACGAAATAGTAACGAATGTTCGGCCAGATAATTCGAATTTCAAGTCACTGGTTGTTGTCTGTTGCCTTCGTTGGTAATTGGGTGACAAAGGCGTCTTAACTAGAAGACATAACGTCAGTTTTGACATTGATAACAGCTCACCAATAGCTCACACTACAACCAGAAGCTTCAGCTTGTGTCCCCATCCTCTTCAGCCCACCAAGTGTACATAACCAAATATCAGTAATGATCAAAGCGAGTTTCATTGGTATTTGCCGAATAACTCTCGTAATCCTGCTCTAAAATAAAATAAAACCATCAAAGGGGAAGGCGTCAAAATGCGGGTCATCATGAGGTGAGTATAAACATTTTGCAGAACAGTCCATCATTATGTGTTTGTTCTGTAATGCTCGTTATAAAGTTAGAACTGACGCGCAGAACTATGTACGGATGAACGCAGCTATGTCTTCAAAGTTGACTGGTTACAGGCACCGAGGAGGATAGACTGCTGAGCAATGCTTACGATCTTTGTATGGAAGTCACAATCTTGGCATGTTATGAAAACAGATCGTTATTTCTTATATAATTAATACAAGATTTGTGAGGATGAGCGGCGTTAGTCTACAAGTTTGCTTTTAAGTAATTGAAGTGTCAAAAAGTACTCATATCGTCAATTCAATTATTATTTATGGAAACTGAAACGACCTCATGTGCAAACCTTGCCACATCGCTCGTATCTAAATGCCATTAATTCTGAGTACAAAATGAAATCAAGCGTAAGATATGAATACACTTCTCCTCAGTGCGTATTCATTGCACGGATTCATTTGATTAAGGGATGGAGCCAACCTTGGCATTGTCTGTGCTTGCGAAATGTGGATTTATATGACCAGCTGCCAATATTTGGCCCGGAGTTTGTTTCCTATCTAACTTATAGCTATTCAATACAGACTGACTGAGGAATTAATACCCGATATTTTGGCTTTCTCCTCGATAGGTGCATCAAATCTAACATTCACAAAGAAGCCGCTGCCCATTCCTCGGTATCACCGACATAGAAATCAATAGGCTCCGATGTAATAGTGTGTTTCATGGATAATCTGTTGAGGGGGAAACCGAATGGACAAAACAGATTGTGTTTCAATAACATGAAGTCTATATTTGCAATTGACAAAAACATCCCCAGACAAGTGAGTTATCATAATATGAAATCTATATTTATAACTGACAGAAAGAACTCCAGAGAAATATCAACGAAGAACATTATTTCCAACGGGTATTACAATTATATGACGTTCAATGTACACAAATAGCTCCAAAATAGTAAGTTTCCATTATTTGACGTCTCTTTTTACATGTCATTTATCAATGTACCAAATCTATATATGCAATGGATAAAATAACACTAGACAGAAATTTACCATGATATAAAAATCTATATCAACCGTTATTAATATGCTTTATTATGTGACAGTTTGTGTGGTACTCTTTTCATCATTGATCCAATCGCCGTCACGTAGCTGTCGTTTTTTTTTCTTTTTGACTCGCAACATACTATTGACTCGGCTTGATGTATGTGTCTTCACGGCCAGCGAAAATAGTCGTCGGATTGGGTATTGGTTTGCTTTATGTCTGAGGGCAGGCCGATAACGCAATATCTATTGGACGCTACACGCGTTGTCCTCACGGATATGGACAAAATTGGACTCGTTTGAAAAGTAACTTACAGCTGAAAATGTTGGGGTTAATTTGAAACTTTTGGTATAATTACCCGAGCAGAGAATCATGGGCAAATTCAAGATGACGGCCATGTAGCTGTATGTTTCCCTTAAAATTCTTACTTTTTTGCTAGGAAAAGTGGGCAAAATCAATTTTTTTTCATGCAGTTTTAGCGAAGAAAACACATATTTATATAAAAAAACGAAAATCGGGTCGAAAACTTAAATCGATAGAAAATGCACTGTGTCATTCAAGCGGCCATCTCGGATTCTTTTGCACTGTCTGGTAGAGCTTGACCCAAAGGTAAAGTGTGGTAAATGTATGTGCTCTAGTCCAAGGAGTAAGAAAAATATCTCAAAAAGCCCAGGCCAGGTAGAATCGTATTTCGGTTTGTATATTATGTGACAAACGCGCGCAAGCGAATAAGATCTCTTGAGGCCCCCCTTCCTCCCCCCAAAACACACTCGCTCTCACGCTCACTCACAGGATAAAATTGTACTTCCACTTCTGGGTTGGATTTTCTACGGAGTGGTATCGGTACCTGAAATCTCCTTTGATATCCCGCGATCAGTTTTCTAATTATTTTAGCATAGGGCAATTGGTATTGCCTCCATAGACACGAATACTATCTGTGGGCGACTGCAGCCTATTAAGTATCGAATCGGATCCTCACCCAATCTCATTCCCAATCGAATTATACCCAATGTTTGAGGCAATTCAATTTTGACAGTTCTCATCCAATTGTGCTCTGTTACAAGGTCTATGAGTTGAAAGCAGGATACAAGTGATGTGTGGTCGTTCTGGAGAACCCTTTGGCGCACCACGATCTGTGTGTGTGTTGTACATGGGATTATCTGAACATCTGTGTATATTCTAGCCGACGAATCCTTTATTCAGTAATAGAACGGGTTTCCTGGCTAGCATAAGAGAGGCACAAGATACGATGACGAGAGAGAAACCAATCGAAAAAGTATATTTGCACAGGAAAAAAAATTAATTCATCTTGAGTTTGATTCCGACAGCCTTTAGTGACATTGGCTTTATTGGAGTATTCGCCCTTATGTATAGAAATGCCCCAAGCTTCACTGCTTTTGCTTAATACTCAGCTTATAAAACTGATGTTTATTTATCGTAACTTACTACCAGACACTTGACAGATGAAATCTGACTTGTGGCTACTTGTTTGCGTTATAAAACTTCTTTTCAGGCTGTCATTCACTGCTTTCAATCAAGACATTTATTCTCTTTCTTGTCACTGAAAATAGCACAAGAGTCGATAAATACCATTCAATAATATGATGGTATACATGGGAGAAATTGGATTACGCGTCGGGTAAATGTGCGGATATTCTAATGAGAGTGAGAGCAATATAATCCGGATTGACCTTTGACACCAGGGGCACAATACTTGAGGAAATATGGTCTAACTTTCTCATCAAAGATGAGTATCCTCACAGTAGCAAGGTATATACCTTTAAGAGGTATATACCTGTCTGGTATCTTAGATGTGCCTTAATTGTACCTTAACTTTAGAGTGTACCTTAACGATACCTTATAACCGAGATGACTTATTGTACCTTCAATAGGTATATACCTCAACAGTGCCTCTTGAGGTTCGGTAGGTGTGCCTTGAGAAGGTATATACCTGATCAGTACCTGGCAAAGTCTGTACCAGTACCTCCATGGTGCCTTATCAACTTAGCTTAATTTTCATCAAATTGAACTGTACCTTGATGGTGCCTCTCAGACTTGGAATTTTGTTTAAGTCAAAGCACTGTACCTTCTTGGTACCTTATGGACTTGGTTAATTTTACAACTTGGGGTGTACCTTGTTGGTACCTTCTAAACTTAGACATTTACTCTAGCCAAATCTATGACCTTCTTATACCTTATCAACCTGTTAATTTTCAACAAATTGAACGTGAGACGCATTTCTTAACATTAACATTTGTACCGCTGGACAGTATCTTGACAAATATTGTACACTTTGACAGGTTCGACTCCCAGTTTGCAAAGAAAACATGTGTAAACAGAGGTCGATCTTTCGTGTAAGGATATATTGTTTCTGCTTTTATATACGGTACCGGTAACCGTATTGAAAAACCTTTCTTCCAGACTCATTCTTGTACCCAGAAAGCCTATTGTCCACCTTTATCTGGGGACACTTTCATGAAACACGACTTATAAGGAACATATTCCCTGGCTTGAGGGATACTTGGTGGTAGATGCGTACATATGTATTTTAATAAATTATGATTTTCTTCTTTTTTTCCTTCTAGTACTTTTTTTATTATTATTATTTTTTATTATTTTTTTTTACTTTTTTTGTTTTGATTTTTTTTAATTTTTTTTTTACTTTTCCTACATTTTTGTCTCTCAGCTTTGACTCAAGTCATTTCCATTCAAGCAGGGCAAAACCTAAGAATCACAGTTTTAGTTTTCTTTCATACCTTGATTTACAATGAATTAAAAAGCGATTTAATTTTTTTTTTAAATTAATTCTCATAACAACTATATCTAGACTCAGTTGACAAACCTTCGAGAATTCCAGTGGAGAGAGATAGAGAGAGAATTGTGTTAGTACAGTGACGTCACTGGGGGATTTTCCTCCCTCTGAAAAGCCTAAGTTTAACACAGAAGTAAATGGCAAAAAAACATCCCGCGGAGAATAGTTCATCTCCCATTTTAACACATAATTTAAACAGATGTACTATCTTTTAATTCGCCAAGCTGTAGAAATTTATCTCAAGTATCAGTTGAGATTTTTGGACAATAATCCCGCTAGACCTCGGTGGGTTAAAAAAAACAGTTGCGCGGGTGGCTATTACGACACCGTATTGACAGAACAGCCGCTGTGCCTGGTACCCTAAATTAATGGTACATTACTTACATATACAACTTTGCTAGGGAACCAGGCTACTGTACCGGTAAATTTTGTCAAGTTTTGATGCGAACGTGGCACTCCGTGAAACAGAAAAGTTTATATTCTTGTGTTCCAACCAGCCAAGTTGCGTTTGTGTTGTCAAATTCTTACTGTACGGTCGTTGATATAAAGGATTACAAGGCATATTGATACCGTAGTATCACGACAAAAGTGAAGAAGAGAGAAATGTTGTTTGGACAACAAGTTGAAAAACAACAACAACGCAACAACAACAACGGAATTACCAGGCAACGGTTTGCAAGTACCAGTAAGTATCTATAACTAGGTGAAGAAACTTATGTATTGTCCGTCCCAGATAATATATCCGAGACGTTTTCGTCAATATTTCGGAGACAATTTTGAATTTATCGTACAACATTGAAACTTCACACAACTAAAAAATACAAATTTTCCCCGTATCTTATTAAAATCTGTTGAGAATTGACGAAGATTACCAATATCTACCATGTTTGTTTGGATCCACGATGATGTTGATCTGCCAATGTTATAACGTGCATGCTTGACGTCAGGACTACAAAACATAACGCACAAATCTCCCAACAAGTCTAATATTTGTTTTCGAGATTTATTGAGAACTAACTACTGGAAGGATTCTCGTGATACTTTGGAAAAAAAATAGTACTTTTTAGTTTATCTACTGTGTGAAGTTTCAATATCGTCCGAGAAATTGTCTCCGACATTGCCAAAAACATCTCTGATATATTGAGACAGTAGATCAATACATGATCTACAATGCCCAACGCTACAGTGGGCCGGTTTGATAGCCGCGAAGAACTGATCAGTGTCTCACAGGCCCTCAAATAGTTTTAGGGGTGTGGACGATGGTATTAGGATGAAGTGCAAAATATGGGGTCTCTATATATAACTCCATGCTTTATATAAAAATGCACCAAGGTCTGAAACGCACTTTGGGTGAAACGAGAAATAAACGGCACAATGAGATGATGGTCCCCTTCTTTCTCAATTCTGATTGGACAGCTGATGAGTGTGTGACCTCTCTTGCCGGAGGCGTGTCACGACTGACCGATCAGAATTGAGAAAGAAGCACACCATCATCTCGATTTGCCGACTTGAATGGACAGTCCGGTTGGATTTTGAATCGCTCGGCAAAAGTATAAAATTGCACAAATTAACTAATTTGACGATGGAAATATATAGAGTGACAATTGTAGAATATGCGGATGTATTTTGTTTGGAGGTACATGTAAACCGTTTATTTCTCGTTTCAGCCAGTGCATTTCAGACGTTGGTGTATTTTACGTTCATAAAGTTAGACCGCGGTTTGCAGTTCGTTATTCGGGACCAGTCATGCAGCGACTCATAACAGCGCCCCTAGCAGCGCCCCCTTAAATCAGATTTGGGATATGAATATGCAAAGATATAGAGCATGGCATTCTCTCTTGCTATACAGAGTTTGGAATTCAAAGTACTCTAATAAAAAAAATACAGATTTCCATATTTGAGGGAATAATTGCTGGTTTCCTCGACTAGTGAACTGCGAACCGCGGTCTAACTTTATGAACTTGTGTATTTTTATATATTTTCATATATATGGGGTTATTTACATGTATAGAGACCCCATATTTCGACACTTCACTGTAATACCACCATCCACATCCCCCAAAACTCTTGATTTGAGGGCGTGTGGTGTCACTGTAATCCATTTTTGAATATCAACTGGTGAATGAAATTTGAAGTGGTTATGAATCCATTGAAAATGTTGAATAGTGCGATCGGCTATTCGTCCTTTTCGTGCGTATTGTCCGATAACCCCATGTTTCCTTAACAGCCTGGTTTGTTAACTGCTGACATTTCCATATCTCGGAAAAAATGGAGGTGTGTCATGTCTATAATTATTTCTACTATCCTGATTTGATTTTTGAGCAAGTTAAGCAGTTGATTCCTCAGTTTTGATATCAACTGATAGGATAGAATAATATATATTTTATCGATGTTGATGAAGTTATGGGATGGCGCTGTCTGTCCGTCCATCCGTCCGTCCGTCCATCCATCCATTTCGTGTCCGGGCTGAATATCGCGCACTTTTCAAACTACAGACCCGACGTTTGGTAGGTCACAGGTGCATTAGGGGGAGACGAAGTGTCATACATTGCCTTAGCTCATGTGGGCCGTTTCCATGGCAACCAGACACACCCTTTTTATCTCAGCCATTGTAAAGGTAGTTTCTCTCGTGTCCGGACTATATATCGCACACTTTTCAAGCTACTGATCTGAAGTTTGGTAGGTAGGTGCATTAGGGAGAGACATGTCATGCGTTGCTTTTGCTGATGTGGGCCATTTCCATGGCAACCAGACACACCCTCTTTATCTCCGCCATTGTAAAGGTAGTTTCACTCGTGTCCGGACTATATATCCCACACTTTTCAAGCTACTGATCTGTTTGGTAGGTAGGTGCATTAGTGAGAGATATGTCATGCATTGCTTTTGCTGATGTGGGCCATTTCCATGGCAACCAGACACACCCTCTTTATCTCGGCGATTCTAAACGTAGTTTCACTCATGTCCGGACTGTATCGCACAGTTTTCAAGCTACTGATCTGAAGTTTGGTAGGTAGGTGCATTAGTGAGAGACGTGTCATGTTTTGCTTTCGCTCATGTGGGCCGTTCCCATGGCAACCAGACACACCCTCTTTATCTCAGCCATTGTAAAGGTAGTTTCTCTCTTGTCCGGACTATATATCGCACAGTTTTCAAGCTACTGATCTGAAGTTTGGTAGGTAGGTGCATTAGTGAGAGACGTGTCATGTTTTGCTTTCGCTCATGTGGGCCGTTCCCATGGCAACCAGACACACCCTCTTTATCTCAGCCATTGTAAAGGAAGTTTCTCTCTTGTCCGGACTATATATTGCACATGTTTCAAGCTACTGATCTGAAGTTTGGTAGGTAGGTGCATTATTGAGAGACGTGTCATGTTTTGCTTTCGCTCATGTGGGCCATTTCCATGGCAACCAGACACACCCTCTTTATCTCAGCCATTGTAAAGGTAGTTTCACTCGTGTCCGGACTATATATCCCACACTTTTCAAGCTACTGATCTGTTTGGTAGGTAGATGCATTAGGGAGAGATATGTCATGCGTTGCTTTTGCTGATGTGGGCCATTTCCATGTCAACCAGACACACCCTCTTTATCTCGGCGATTCTAAACGTAGTTTCACTCATGTCCGGACTGTATCGCACAGTTTTCAAGCTACTGATCTGACGTTTGGTAGGTAGGTGCATTAGTGCTGAAAGTTTTCAATTCACTGTTCCACCTATTCAGACTGATATGTTTTTCGGGCGTATTTTGAGTTCAGACTGTGCTCTTGTTTTATTATTTATTGATGGCTCAGCGAGTGCACGGTCATGCCCATCGGGAACCCTTGGCTGTATGTTTCACTGTGACTTTTGAAGTTCCCTGATACGGCATGTCATGTTGGACACGCCGGTTCTCGTAAAATCACTGACGTTAAGCGGCTTTGAGCCCGGTCAAGACTTGGATGGGTGACCTTATGCTGCATTGCTGGACTGATAAGTGTCCAGGGTAATAGGAACTGAGGGCGATAATACTTCCCACGCTAATGACTCACCAGCAGTGACATCTGGGAAAGTTAATAGTACCCACTGTCAATTAGAGACTGCTATATAAATTCTCTCACGGTAGCATATAGGGCCCCAAGTCATCTCTCGAGTGCACTCTTAAATCATATCAAACCCTACTTCGTACTTCCTGTGACGTTAGTCACAATGCCATGTAAGAAGCTATGTTCGTGAAATATCATAGTGCATTTACATCATTCTATTTAGATAGAAGATATTCAGGAATTAATATATTGTGATAATAGTTATTTAGAGATTAACTATTGTAGAAAATATCTTCATTATTAATACAATGGGCATTGAAATCACACAGTCACTTGCCATGGGACAGGCTGCAAAAGTATTCAGCCTTCTAATGATGTTTATTTATTCATTTCAGCTTTCTGTACAATGTACACATTCAGCAAGTACAGCCCCTGTGATCAACCGGCAATGGGTGCCAAAGTCACGGGATTAAAGAGCCGAAACAGAGGACTGTGGTGATCAGCGCTTCCTGGTGTGAATGGAATAGGACACAACCATTGTTACATGTATATATGACTGATGGATTGTTGAAAGCAAAGTTCACACACTCTCCCCTTGATTCACTTGCTTTCTACCATGTCGACATGAGAACAATCAATAGCATGTCTGAATACAACAAGAAAGGACAGTGAATAAGAAAGAACAGTCAAACCATAACTGTAAACAAGTGAGCCGGATGAAAGAATGTTGCTGTAAATATGATTCATAGTGCTATTTTATGTATGGAAGAATTACTGTTTTTGTGTAAAAAATACACTAAAATATTCTTCTGAAATCGGATTTGTTGATTTTTATGGTGTGCTATCATATATGTACTGCTATCAACACAAGTTAGAAACTCATCTACTGCAGTTCTTTGGCAAAAATTTCTTACAGCTACTTTCTCCAGTTACAGCCAGATGAGCTACATTGTACAGTGCCGTGGCACTATCTTTATGGTGTGTCATCTTATATGTACTGCTATCTTTTGGATTGGATTGACCGTGTCTAGTGTATACCTTACCGGTACCTTCAGCTGTACCTTAATGATACCTCCAGCTATAAAATGGCTGACCATATATATATATATACCTTCCAGGTACCTTGCGTAAGACCCTATACCTTGATGGTACCTCTTGATGTACCTTAATTGCGCCTTGCTGTTGAACTGGTTTTATCCTCATGTACCTACACTATGCCTTAACAGTACCTTAGTGATACATTGTTGCTGTGCCTTACTGATACCTTATTCAAGCCAGGTACAGTTAAGGCATCATTAGCACTTTTTGGAACGTACCTTACCTGTACCTTGTCCATGTCGGATCAAATGACAAATTTAGAGGTACAGATAAGGTATATGCCTTAACTGTACCTGTCCTGTACCTATGTCAGATCTATGGCCTGTACCTTGTTGAGACCTTCTTGATACCTTAATGATACCTTGTTACTGTGAGGGTAATCTTGTGAAGAAAGTTAACCAATATCACGTTGTCTCCTAGGGTGACGACGTCACCGATTGACTAGGTAGGTACAGGTAGACGTCGGCGATTAAATATAAGCCCAGATATTCATATACATCACCGTTAATATATTTAACGTAATCTCATTCGTCGTATAGGGAGAACACAATTCAAGTCTTGGAGTCACCAAAACAAACATTAGTGTTGTGTTGATAAGAAACTGTGTGCTACATGTAACAGCACATACGCAACAAATTATATACCCATCTATTCTCGTAGGTGGGACATTTTTTTTAAAATGGATATTCGATAGAGAGATATATATATACAGCATATATATATATACAGCAAACTTCAATCAAACTGGAATAATAAACGGTAAGAGGCAGGCCCCTTATCTAAAGAAACTTCTTACCAGGGCAAAATTTATCCCACTCACTCCCCCCCCCCCCCAACTACTCAACTTCTAAATGTGGAAATTCGCGGTGAAAATGTTGTAAAGAAAACCTCATTATTGGTAATTCCTTCATTAATGTCAGTAAATATACTTTTAACATCAATACTAACATGGACTGTAATTCCAGAACTCTCGTTTATGTAATGATTGATTGTGGTTGCAACACATAATATATGGGTCAATCTGGGGACATGATTAGGAACGGGTCGCGCCAAGATAGGCAGCAGATAAATACGTTTTCGTTTCTTGTTGGTATCAAAACACATCGGTACATGTGCTGGGCAACTTGACATTAAGTTCAAAATCTTTAAGCTGTCCGTAGAAGATAATAGATTCATTTCATACAAAAAATCCTCCCTGCACTCAATAAAGACCTCCTTCCCAAACATACACAACCCATAACATGTCGTTTTCTAATAGAGTGAACAGATATTAGCTGGCATAGGATTTTAACAAGTTTTTCTTGTTCGGATAATCATAAAAGTCGGTAATCCTTTATTTCGTAGTATAAGTTTTCTCTCCGGGTGAAGACGAACAACGCATTTTGTTTGTCTGCCTTGGGTATATTTTGAGTCCAAAATAACAATAGCCATGTGCGGACAAGAAACTAAGTTTTCATACAGTTCTGCCGCTGTTCTTTATAAGTTGTTATTAATTTGATTGTTCACTGTAATTAGCATGTTTGCTTATTGTTATATCTTGCGTATCGATATATTAGTTCCGTTTTGTTTTGCATTGTTTTGCATATGTATATCATTGGTCAACAAGACCACCGTAACCAATTGTAATTAAATTGAATTTAATAAAAATCAGCTTTGAAAAACTGCTGAAAGCAGTGACAATATTTAGCGAAAAATTATCAGTTTGACTTTGTCATGACTTTCTTCTAATATTATATTTACCACACACAAAAGCAGTTTTATGGTAATCACTTAGTCTATATGGACAATACGACACCCTGGGTAGAATGCGCTGACGGCGATGGTTTGGAAGACGAAATGCAGGCAGGTGTGGGTGGTGATAACATATCCCGGTTAGAAGAACACATTTTCTGCTCAAAGCGTATCAGTGTAAGTCTTATTCGTATTTCTTCTAACCTGCTTTATATGTATTGTGTTACAAGTTACATGTGATGCTTTTCTATTGCATCGTATCGTCCCTGTTTATCTGGAATCACCAGTGCATGTACGAAGTTGACGGTTGCTATGTGAGTGAATACAATGTAATTGTGCGCTAAAACCGAGCTGACGGAATTACAACTGTGGTACAAAATATGCCAAATGCTGCTGAATGATAGATCAGCTATATCGTTTGATGACGATGAAGTAGGAAACAGGAACAGCTGGATCGATCAGCTGGATGAAGAATTTTGTCAGGATTTGAGATTTGACCACATTGAATCGTAGAAATAGCATTCATTTTCCATTAAGAAGTGTCAATCCATCACAACTCTCAACCGATACATACACGACGCACCAATACTGAATAATGTCGTACAAGGAGAGAGAGGATATTAAAAGGTTACGGTGTACAATATATATGAGTGTGTGCATGCGAATAATCCGTTACATTATATATTACGCTCGTGGGCAAGAACATGCACCTGGATATTATAAATTCTTGCTAACATCATACCCGATATTACATATTTCATGTCTGCCGGGTATTTTCGTAGTGTCTATAATTCGATACGAGAAATATGGTTCTATCACAGACACTAATGTATTATGAGTGACGGTAACTTACCGAAATGTTTGATAAGATTCTGACGTTGATGGACTGAATATTGAAAGAAGATGTATTTGATACGCATAGATATCTGTGAAAGTGGTATTGCGTCCAGTTGAAAAGGAATTAATTCACTGATTCAGCCTGTCGGGCAAGGTTCGAATATATAAAAATGGGGACAGGATTGATAAGCGAGTGGTTCATATTTAGATAAAGTGCTGGAAGCTGAAAATCAGCGAATGAGTGTAAAGTATTGTCTGTAAATTTCACGTTATTTCTCAGAGTAATTAACGCACACTGGGAATATTCACGGTAAGCGGAATTCCAGTATTATCTTACATCTCGGAAGTAGTAAATTCGGGCACCCCCGTTCTGCCTTGTTTCTGTAACATTGGGACTGGTTGACACCGTGTTTCATACAGTCTAATTGGTCATCGACCTATTGTGACTGAACATGATGTCCGGGAGTTATAGTAAACTCTGGTCTCAATAAAATAGGTTTCTTGTAATTAACTCATGTGATTTAACTTGATGAGCACTAGGAAAAATAATTACTTCCGTCTAACCTACACAATAATACTAGGTTATCAATGCTTCGAATTTAAAGCAAAGAACCGTCCCCGCAAGTCCATTTTTGTAAAACCTCATGCCACTGATTGAAATTGACAAGATTTTGATAACCAGATCAGAAGATTATAACCCTTTATTTGCTTAAATCATTCACTTGCCTACACATTTTATAAGCATGATAATCTCTGACGCTATGGGCAACACTTCCCATTTATTTTATACAAATATATGAGACCATTCTTGTTTATAAATCACGAGAGTGTATGCAAAGAAATCTCTTTCAACTTTAACTTTTTTGCCAGGACACGAGGGGGTATGGATGCGGAATACCATATAATCTGCATGAATACCCACTAACACATGCAACACATGAAACATTTGTCCGAATTTTCCTCAAGATTTCTGTATCGACAATAAGACTGCCTGTTGTAACCTGTACAATGGTTTAGTTGCGAGAGGCAATATGTTAGCATTGCTCTATTCTAACACGCTATCGCGTAGTGAGATCAAATTATAAGTCCGAGAAGAATCCACAATGTACCTCAGTTACTTAACGATCACATTTTGCGGTGAGGCCTCTCAGTCCAAGTTCTCTTTTTTTCAAAAATTTCTTTCCCAGTTTGCGTAGATCATGTTTAAGTTGAATTGGCCTGTTTTTTTATGGTAATTTTGTTGGTCTGCCAGCGAAGCAGCCAAGAAATAAAGCAGGCTTGGTAAGAGGTAGCATGGTTCATTAAATTTCTTGAACCACGCACCCTTGAGATCTGGTTGTCGATATAATGACAGGACTAGAAACCGGAAATAGAGCCAGCGGAGGCATGTTTAAAGGCAGAAGCCACATTCATCGGCTCTCTGTAAAACGGCATTTGATCAATAAATCAACTGACATGGATTCAGCGGTGGGTCAACAGTTTATTCAACAGTTTATTACTGTCCGAGATATGTCATTACACGTTCGCTTAAACTCAGGAATCCGAGATAAGGGGGACAACAATAATGTTCATTAACATCATCGGAATTAACATCAACTGCATAACAATTCCAATTCAGTTCCGCCTCTCTTCCTTCACTGCCAAACAAAGATGTCAAAATAAGGGCCGAGCCTACTTTGAAATGAAACCCAATGCATAGTAGTTGCAACAATGAAATAAGGCTGGACCGGTGGAGAAGCCACGAAAGACTCTATAAAAGATAATACTTTGATGATGATAATGATATCTATAGCATGTCAGAAGTTCGGTCCCGTATGCACAGCCTTCTCTCCGTATTCGATATTTAAAATCCAGATACCATTCGCAAATAAGGCAATGAACTATGCATACATGTATTATATATTCATCAACGTGTAAGGATTCAGGTGATTTAATCTGATTCAACATTTCACATTTTGAGCAATAAAAGCAGAAAAAAACGAGTTTGGTAGGTTTTATTTTAAATTTAGGTTGCTAATTACTTTCCCCCACTTGATATACTCATTCTGCACATTTCAAGCTCGCAAACGTCTCTCATATCTTCTAATTCGGTATTGCTGAAATGTGATTTGTCCCTATCTATCCGAGATATAAATCACACAACCCTCCATTATTCCACCTTTTGGAATTCGTATGAAACCACATATTGTAGCAGCTGGTATTAAGCTTAGTCAAATTCTACCTAACATGCTCTTACCAATTCCGCCATGGAAGTTAGTGTAATAGCTACTTCTGGTTTAGCTAACGAAATATGAAACGGCAAACACGAGCCAGCAAGCAGTTGGTCTACTGAGAGAAGAATACAGGTCGCATCAGGCTATTTATAGAGATGGTTTGTAAAGATGGTGAGAGAGTAACATGTGCTACTATCTTTAGTTCCAAAACTAAAACATGTCGATTACCAGGTAAGGCAGCGTTTCCAAGTATCGTTCGCGAATGAATCGTTTATTTCGTCAAATTTTCTCGAAGTCGCGATTTTCCAAGGCGCGAGGGAATGGTTTTTTTTCTTCAAAATAAACGATTCATTCGCGATCGCTGTTCGAATGGGTTTTTTTTTCTGTTGGCAATCGTTTTTCAATCGAGAAAATTCTCGCGAATAAAAAGCGATATCGCGATTCAATCGCTTTTTAATCGAGAAAATATAAACGATTGAAAAAAGACGATTGAGGATTATAGCCGAAAGTAGTACGCAATTGGTTCAGCCCGACTGACCCGCATACACGTTCGAGTGTCTAACACTTCAGTCAGACTATATAAAGTTCGATCATTTTTTCTTCTTCCTTTTCCATTCTTTGCCTAGTGTAAAACTATAGCGTGTTTCTGTACAGTTGGCGGTTATATAGATACGATGGGGATATTGAAAGAAATTGAAAAACAAATATCTATATATATACATAGGAATAATGGTTATGCAAATAATTATAACTTCATATTTACATATATTTTGTACGGGACACAGACCCGGATATGGTCAGATTGGGTCATTTGCACTTGCAATTTCGTCTATTATTTTGGGTATTTCTGTGTTTTAAAGCTGGTATTATTCCAGATTTCTTGTGTAGTATTTTTCGTGAACGCTTTTGGCATCTGTGCGGGCTGAAATTTTGAGTTGATTCGTCAGATTTTCGCTGTACGCGTGCTTTTTTGTCCTACGATCACCATTTTCCTTGTGTAGATAGATGGCGCTGTATTGAATATAACATTGTCACACGGGGTTTTGAGTCTTCGAAAGCACTTAATTATTAATATATAGCGCGGGCTATTTGTAAAAATTTTCACAACTGGTTAATCCAGTAAGAGATGAAATTATATACTATTCAGTTGGTTTTTGGCTTGAGCTTCCCTTTGGAATCATTCATAGTTCATTTATCAAAACATAAAATTAAAATAAAAAGTATTGTACATATGCGAATCCAACCGTTATATGCGATTCAACCACCATTGTGATATGTATTTGATATAAATATGAAATCACTGCCGCGAATATTCTTATAATAAATAAAATTAACTTGATGGTGATGTTTTTAACTTATTCACATCTCAATAGTTTAAAAACGGTACCAAAACATGAATGGATACCCTTTCCTAATGTATGTTTTACTATAACAAAATATACATATTTAATTACACTATTTTTCACCTTAATTAACCTAGAAATTCTCGGCTGGAGGGCTAAGCTGTTCTGGGTTATCGCCATGCGCCCATTCACACCTCTATGAAGCCTGTGCCGTAATCATTCTGATTATGCAATCAACGACGAACTCAAATCTACGTATGATCTGTACCCGGTATTTACAAAACAAGATATTGTGACTATCATCCTGTATTGTTTATACCAAGTTGCATGAATATATGAGGAAATTATCGAAAGTATGAAGGGAATGACTGAACATTAATACATTGTCGACTCACACGATTATTGAATAAACATGTAATTTTGTCATTTACGCTAGAGTAAATCTGAGCGCGAACGTCACAGGAAGCATGGTACAGGTATATGTATAGATATTTCCAGCATACGCCCTACTTCGGCTTGTAGGAGACTATAGATCGTGAATCATATATATTATTCGGTTATCTTGCGCATTTATACAGTATAGTATAGTAATATAGGTTTTTCCATCGACAAATCCGCAATCAACATTACATGTAGTTCCCAGTTCGCGGATAGAGCGGCGTACGACGGCAACACGGCCTATGTGTCAAATATCACTCCGCCTCACGATTCTCTCGCGGCTTGAAAAAAAACGATTCTCTCGCGATTGAAGATTCGCGATCAAGAACGGATCGCGCATGGGTAAACGATTCAAAAACGATATCGCGAGAGAATGGTTTTTTCCAGAAAAGGTTCAATCGTTTTTTCTCATTTTTTTCTCGATATCCTCGCGACTGATTCGCGACTGATCGTTTTTCAATCGAGAAAATTGAAGAAAAATCGCGACTGAAGAAAAAACGATTAATGGAAACGATCCCTAAAAGTTCGATATTCATTGGAGAAGCGAGAGCTATGTTGTCGGCTTTGGATAGCATTGGGTCCACTAAAAGGAAAGGAAATATGTCCTATTCTCAGATTCAATTTATCCCAACATCTTGAGTATTCTACATCTGTATGATTGTAGATTTGATAAACACATTGATATTGTGTTTTGTTGACTGCCTAGTCACGCTGGCATCAAAGGTGATACTAAGGTTTATAAAATGGCTAAGGCCGTCCTAGATAATAAGGTTGTATCCTACTGGAATCCCATACAGCGATTTCAGGCCCTCTATCTGTACATATATGAGAAAGTTGTGTCCATCTTCATGGGATGCTGTGAGTAATAACAAACTTTATTAGTTCAAAAAACTGTAGGCTATACTCATCTGAACATGATCAGGCGATGTCGAATCGGCCATACACGAATCACTCACGAACATTTACAGAAGATATTCTCATCGACTGAAAAGATTTTAAAATTGTAAGAGATTCTATACAATCAGCTAAAAGAAGACTGGTTATTTGTTGGTTATTTGAGAGAACTCGGTTTGTTGTGTTGGATTGCTAAGTTATTAACTTAAATACTTAGAATTGTGTTTGATCGTCTCTATATACCTGAAATATTGCTGAACACGACGTTAAACCTTAATTCTTTCTCTCATTGTTCTTTTGTTCAGAAAACTGGCACGCTGGGTCATGTGACTTGTTGTCAGTCCGTCGGCATCTTTTCCCACCACATTTGTATTGTGCGTGTAATTATTATAGACTATGGAGCTCTTTTTCACGGGACATTCTGTCTTGTAATTCAGAGAACAAGCACATAGGTGCACAACCGGAAGGAAAATTATGGCGCACATTGAAATATCTGTTTCGTCTGGGTTCCCTACACGAAATGTGCCAGTGTATCATGCGGTATTGGACCTCGGCCTCACAGAACGGCCCAGGTGTTAATCCAATTTCGAATTCCGTCTGTTACGTGTTGAATTTCGTTGCAGAAAGTGATGGTTTGCCGTCGAAAATCACATACAGAGAACACTTTTCCCTATAACTTATTTCGGAAACGTTTCGGGCCATATGATAGTAAAATAATCGAAATGTTTTATTTTCTCACCCGATATCGAACTTCTTGTCGTAAAGTGGCAACTGTGTTCCAACTCCAAAAACAACATATCTATTTTATCTAGATGGATAATTTCATATCCGGCTTCGGCAACTGTCCGTCATCAATACAGAATTCCATGTCCATAATTCAAACATGGTCAATTCCTTCGCAGTCTTCCACTAGAGAAGCCTGTCGACAAAAAACAAACGTTAGTGATTCTCTTCAGTGAATATGTTAGGGATATTTTCAGAGGAATACATCATTAATCGGTCAACGGAATCATAAATTGTGAGGCGCGATGTAAATGAAACAAAAATACTAAGCGGGCACATGATTTGCACCATGGCACGGTCGTTTGACGTATTGTATTGTGAGGTTTAATGTCGCGTTCAGCAATATTTCAGTTACATGTATATAGCGACAATCAAACAAAATTCTAAGTACTCAGGACAATAACTTAGTAATCCAACACACTAAAACATACACAAATTAAAACTTATGCAAGAAACCGATTTCTCGCAAATAACCCAAGATGCAGTCCTTTCTCACCCGACTTAAATGGTCTTCCAATGTAGTCGCTCGATAAAAAGCATCTCTTACAATCTTGAAATATATGCAGTCGATAAAGATATGTTTCACCGTGAGATCTTCGTGGCATGGAATACACCTTGAGACTGGCTCAAAAAAACTGTAGGCTATACTCATCTGAACAGCCGGAAACGTTTCGATCAGGCCATGATCAGGCGATGTAGAATCGGCCATACACGATTAACTCACGAACATTTACTAAAAAAAGAGCCAGCCCCAAGGTGTGTTCCATTCCATGATGATCTCACGGTGAAACATATTCTTATCGAATGCATAGATTTTAAGATTGTAAGAGATGCCTTTTATCGAGCGACTACTTTGGAAGATCTTTTTTGTCGGGTGAGGGAGGATTGCATCTTGGGTTATTTGAGAGAATCGGCCTGTTACATAAGCTTTATTGTGTGTATGTTTTAATGCGTTGGATTACTAAGTTAGTGACTTGACTACTTTGAGTTTTGTTTGATCATCGCTTTTTAGCTGAAATATTGCTGAACGCGACATTAAACCTCAATTCTCTATCTCTCTCTTTTTAAGAAAATATTCGTGAGTTAATCGGGTATGGTTGATTCTACATCGCCTGATCATGGCTCGATCGAAACGTTTCTGGCTGTTCAGATAAGTATAGCCTACACTTTTTTGAACGCTATATGGGATCACAACAGGATCAACCTCATCATCTAGGGCTGCCTTAACCATTCTATCAGCCTCAGTATTACCTTTGATGCCAACGTTACAAGGCAACCAACAAAACACAGTATCAATATGTTGATGAAATCTACAGTCATTTAGTTGTAGGATATTCAAGATAGCGGGATGAGTAGATGTTCCACTTTTAATCGCTTGGAAACAGGACAGTGAATCTGAAAATAAGACATATTTTTTCGTTCTTGTGGACCCAATACCTTCCAAAGCTAACAATATAGTTTTGCTTCTGCAGTGAATATCGAACTTTTACCCGGTAGTCGACAGGTTTTCGTTTTGAAACTAAAGATAGTAGCACATGCTACTCTCTCACCATCTTTAGAACCATCTGTATAAATAGCCTGATGCGACGACTGGATACTAAATGTAAGATATGACGCTTGCATAGGAGGAAAGCGCTATTAGATTCCTTAACATAACTAAGGAATATTCTCCACCATGTTAAGGAAATTCCATAACATGCTACGGAATATTCCTTGTTGAATTTTAACGAATATTCCGCTGGTGTAGTAGTCTGGGAATATTCCTTAAATTTTAAGGAATTTTTCTTTCAGTGCGTTTGTTGCATTCGCACATCCGTCCGCTTGACACTTGAATTATTTTTTTTCTCTTTAATGCCATTTTCAATAATTACTTTCAATAATCACCACTTTGGAAGATTGTTGACATCTAGAAAGTTATCCCGATTCAACAGACCGCAAACAGCAGGGTAATGTCACATGCAGTCCAGCATCTGGAATGACACATGTAGATGGACCTACACTAGGGCGGTGACCTATTTCTAAACACAAACGAATGGTTCGATCGGCTGTGTAGGAGGTATTTGCATCAATGCCTCCACGGACAAACAATGAGAAATAATCAGGCTATTATCCCCTACCAGGATGCGTTGAAACCAATTTACCGTGAATGGGCGTTTTGAGTGGCTGAGTGCCCTCGGTCATGCACCATCGTCACGAAAACTACCCGAACGTTCGATTCAGCAACCTCGCATCCTGTTGAGTCTGCACTTACGCAGTTATTACATTCCGCGGAAACCAATCATCATAGGTCATGGTGGAGAGACAAGTGAATCTTTTCTTCGCCTTAAAAGGAATCCTAATATCTGTCAATATTAAGCCCATGGCACAGGGCAAACAATAGATTCGACGATTCAATATTCCAGGGTACTTTTAATCTCTCCCCCTGTGTTCACAAACATTGTGTCTAATTATCGCGCTACTTCTGGAAATCTATCAACCCACAAGCTATTTACGAAATTATAAAGTCATGATGCTACTGTTTGACGCGCTTGAATAAATGTTCATCGGAAATCATCAACAGTGTTGCGCTGGCACCTTGCTAAATCTATGCAAATCACCGTATTCTATTTACATGAACGAAAAAACATGTTTCGATATGAAGTCCTCATATAAACCAGCTGAATGTAGGCACAGACAGGTTTTTAACAGTTATTCGGTAATTCAGTCTCACCGAAGCACCTGCTGTAGGCAGATGCGAGTAAGTGACCGAGAGAGTGGGAGTTTAACGTCGCTTTAAAAAGAATCAGTCATATCCCGACGACACCGGGCCAACCCGTCTTTGGTCTACCCATTGCTTGCTGTGCACCAAGTGAGGAAATGTTTCTTGCTATCCGAGAATGATCCCACGGGCGTTCTAACCGCTAGACTATTGCGTTTCGCTCTCAGATACGCGATGAATAAGTCACTGATGAAGAAAAGGAGAGTTGCGAACAAATGGCTAAGTGAGCCTATACTGGATCAATTTTTTAAATCCTATTTCCTTTTTCAGAGGTATAGGTTTTGTTATCGCGAGTCTCATCTTACTGTCGAGAAGATGAAAATAGCCACACGACAAAATGAGGTGAGACGTTCTTTTCAAGCTCGGGGGAAATAAAATTATTAATTTATTCCGTTTGCATTGTTGCAGTTTTGTTTATATAGACTAGATTATAAGTGGATTGTACTCCGCAAACCCGATAACAGAAGCGTCAGGTTCTACTGATGATAACATAATCGATGTTGAACAACAATTATTCCATCTTCAATTTCCGTTCGATATGGCATCTCATTTAAGATTTATATGATTATGTTGTACCCATTCTAGATACTATCCTTCCAAAGAATATGCATGCCCTCGGATATGATGCGTAAAATCATAAGAAACCAATGCGTTTGGGAAATATATGCAGCAATATGGTGTTTTCTCTTCAACAGCCGCAGCAGTTTTCCCAGGAGCAAAACACATTTCCAGTGTAGGCAAAATATTATGAGGTACAGGATGCTAATTCTTTAAAATTTACACCTATTACACACTGATAACCGTGCAATTATTAGACGATTTACCACGGTTAAGAACTTTGTGACGTATGAAATCTACACCGGTGATCTTGACACGCACATGTGTTCACTCGGGAGAATCCATTTCACAAGGCGGGTGATAAATGGCAGGACAAATCATCGTCTGCCTATACAATCCAATAGACAAATAGAATGAATACCCTGCAAGTAGGAACTTTATTTTAAACGCAGAAAATATATAATCGCACATATATACATGTACAAACCAATTGGGACATACGAGTGTTACACAATAAGAAACAGATCAACAGGAGAAACAAGACGTGCTTTCAGATACGAATTATCTAGAGAAGCGGCGATCGAAGAGTTTATGAGAGACTCAGATAAATAATTTCTTCTTGCTGTTTAGATGCAGACACAACACGAGTGTGATCAGCTGACCAAAGGTAGATTTTCCTCCGCTGACGATGAGAAATTAAGAGATCTGGCTAACAAACGTAAAGAACCAGGGACAGACAGGCAAACGAAACTGGGAATACGGATATTTAAAGGTATTAAATGCGTTTTATATTATTAATAAAGACGTAAATTTGTGTCTCAAGTTCAACTGTTGGTTCCTTCGTAAAATTGATTAACCCTATCTGGCCTGGGCCTTTTGGGACCTGTCCAGGCCTGGGTGCGGGGCCGAAATGCCCCCCACCCCCCCTAATTATTTTTCTTACCTCTTGAGCTAGGGGGCTGAAACTTATTACACTATACCCTTGGATCAAGCTCTACCAGAAAATGTAAAAAAATCCAAGATGGTCACTTTGATGACGTCACAGTGACGTCATTTTCAAAAACGACATTTTTTGGTCGATTTTTCGGTCAGATTTTCCGAATTTTTTATTTTTGCAATTTCTCCACAAAAATGACATGAAAAATTAGCAAATATTAATGTGATATGAAATAAAATAGTTTTTGTCCACTTTTCATCGCGGCAAAGCAGAAATTTTGAAGAAATATGACAAAAACATCACTTTTCTGTTACCACACGAGGCCGCCATCTTGAATTTACCCATGATCCTCTGCTCGGGAGGTTATGCAAATAGGCTCAAAATGATCCCAATAAGATAAACTATAAAGCCACAGAGTTTCAGCTCTCCATTTTTTGCCGTTCTGGAGATAGTGCAGAAAGTTTGGTAGGGGGGCCATTATTCCCCCCCCCCCAGGCCAGGTAGGGTTAAGAATGACACACAAATAAGGTTGTATGCATGTATGTTTCACACAGTCTCAGGTGGCAGAAAAACTACGCCCCCTTCTGAGAAACCACATAAACTCGTCCATTAATATTGGCACATTTCAACAAAGGGAAGAAAGGTTGTGTAGGTTTACCGTATTTTTTCAATCTTTCATGGTAATCTTTGTTGATAATCAAATTGAGTAGTGCAATAGAATAGAAATAATGTTTTCATAGGCGTGCTAAATCGTTATTCTACGCAAGGTTAGTGTGAGAAAGTTTATAAATTTTAGAGCGTCGGCTTCTCTCTTGCAAAATTGTGACTAATGTATACACTGAATGAAAGACCTATCCCCTCCTTTATCCAGAAATGTAAGCAAATATTGTTTTGCGATTTTTTCTACTCGATGAAGTCGGCGTTCAACCTGCGTATCGTTGTCTCTCAAGCATGCCGCCAATTTGGCTCGGGTCGTCTGAGCGTGTGACGTCACCTGGGCCTCGCCACTCTCTAGCGGGAAGGCGAAAATATAAAGCAACTGTTGAAAACTGGACACTGGGTAATCACGACACCAGCATACTCGATCAAACACAGCTTCATTTCATTTTTTATTTTTTATTTTATTAACCCCATCCTTCTTCGGAGGAGGGAGTTATTGAAATCGTCCTTGGCTATGGAACTGCAGAAACCTTTGTACAGCTCACCGACATTTACGCTTTAGTTGAGCTGATAATTATTACCAAAGCAATTTTAAACATATTCTTCATTAACTTCCGAAGAAAGATATGAAATTCATGGCTTGAAATGGCACAAGGCGAAGCGCATACGGCAAGTCCTTTTTTATTTTCCTTGAACGAAGTCGGCAAGTTGACAGTCAAAATCTATACCATTTCTCCGCTAGAGAATCCCAAGTTTGCCGATCTTGTTTTATTATGAATACATTGCAATAAGGCGTTGAAATGAAGCCCGAATATTCAAGCAAACTCATTTATCAAATTGTGAGGTCAAGTTTTTCGTTTTTTGACAAATCGCGTGTTCAAATCACGATAAGGTCTCTTCTCACTCACTCATAAAAAAACTGCTCAAATCAGAGGGAGATGCTCGTCCCTTGATAAGACATTGAAAGTTATGCTCAAGTTAGGATGTGCCCAAATAAAGAGCAAGAAAAAAAATAATAAAAGGATTTTTTTTAATATTTAGTTTCCATTGAGAATCAATGTTCAGTTCAGTTGATTTCTCATCAGTAAGTGTGATAATTGATTCAAAAGCCTACCTATTTTGGCAGAACTCGGGAATTTGAATATTTTCACTAATTTGGGCACGCTTCCCTGCCGAAAGAAATTTTACTTCGCCGAATAGAGGGTACGTGTCCTCGAATTTTGGTAATCTATAATGAAGCCCTGTTCGTGTACAAGTTTTCGTGCTCCAGCTACTTTCCCATTCCCTTTTCTGTTTTATTCGACGTGTATTTCAATTTGTTTTCTTACTGAATACTCCACAGAAATTGAAATTGGACGCATCATGACTCAAAAAATAAGTACAGGACATTAGAGTATGCATATTGTGTACCTTAGTATAACATATTTGTTTTAGTAGAGCAGGGAAATGACCAACCTGGGGAGGAAATGACTCAAAGTCGCTGAGGGGGTGGGATTACCTACAATCAGGACTATACTTGTGCAACAATGGGGCAGAGGCACTGGTCATGAGAATAAAATTTATTTTCCAAAACAAAAAATTGTTTGGCCTTACCTGCTCAAATGTTTCCTAGCCTGTATCGGGAAATGGAAATAGACATATTTTTGGGGGTTATCACTTGGTGGTCAAACATTTATTGAAACTGTTCAAAGAAATGCTATTTGAATTACAAGCGTCTAGTCCGTCATCCATGATTCAGCCGTCATCCATTAGAGAATATCCGCGTCCATAATCCATGCTGTTGTGCAGGAAATGTAGCTTGATTTATCATTTTTGTCTGTGCTGTGATGACGATCACTCTGACACCCTCTATGTTCTTCTAGTCCATCCTTGAACCAAATCTCAAGAATTTTCGCACGCAAATTATTAGAGCCATGAAAAGGAAGTGTTCGCTTTAGATGGATATTTTTCCCTTCAGCGTCGCTCTCTGCCGCTCTATTGTCTTGCTTCGAGCCGGCCGGTAAATTGTGACGTAATGCTCAGGTATTCCCCAACTCTTTGTCAGACAGGCGAGGCGAGTCTAACGGGAATTTCTGGTTCATATTCTCATGCAGTTGTCATTAATATTTTCATAAACGATCCAGATATTTACGAACAATAATCAGTTATATTAATATATAACTGACTCGAAAAATCACTGCCAAAAGTTACATATTGGCACATGCATAATCCCTTGGGGAAAGCAAGCGTCACCACTTGTTGAGGGTCATTTCCTTAATAAAGGCCTTGATGTAAGACAAGTTTAACCTTACAACTTTTTAATTCATAGTTACAACTTTCCGCTGCCCTATAACGAAATACCCTCATGTAAAAATTACATATGTGTAACAATAAATTTTTTGCTCTGCTGGATCGTCAGAATATTCAAATACTGAACAAGTGGTCTGACTGTGTGAGTGCAGTTGTTTGTGTGCAATTCTATTCACGAATTATAATAAAATATTGGATTATGTGCGTTAGGGGTTCGCTCTCTTTATTTCGCGTCAATATTGTACCTTAAGTCCAAAATGAAGATGGGACAAAAAGGAAAAAATATATATATTTTTTTCAGCGAGTTGGGGATTCGAACCAAAATGTTGGTTTTCTTTTAATCTGTAGCCCGACACTCTAACCATTCGGCCAAGCAGCAGTTACAACTATTGACGTGAGGAATCATGTGCCGAATGGCGGTGAACTACACCCTTTCAGAGCATTACAAGCGTTTTGACATATTTCAATATTATGAAAATATGACACCTTTAACCAAAACGATTTTTCAGTATAATTTTGGATCAAACCCACCGCATTTCGATAAGTAAGACTCGTTTTGGTTAAAGGTGTCATATTTTATATATGAAGGGAATTCCCTTAAAGAATATCACCAAAAATTGCAAAAACAAACAAATGCTTATTTTCTAATACTCGTAACATTTCTTTGACAAATCTCTTCTCGGTGAAAATTGAGAACATGAAAATTCAGTATTTTCTCTCTCAAGCTAATAACTTTTGAAGTAAACGAGAGGAAGTTATATTTTCGGTTTATAAACGCAACACACTAAGGAAGAAAATACGGTCAAACCGAACACCTCCTTTAGACAATGTTGTAAAGCTGTATCAATTTAGAACAATGTCACAAAGCTGCCAGCTGATCAATAATGTAACAAATTCTCCCGGACGACAGGCCCCCAATTTCTGTTACGTCAACAAAACGTAACAGAAAGAAGTCAAGGATTAACAATCAAATATTTATTTACAATACTAAAATCATATACAATTTAAGTAAGGTTATTACAACAACTAAATGTGTGAAATATAGTCTTACTGTTCAATGCTACAGCGATGTGCACTTTACAGTCCTTGTTGACGCGCACAAATCACTCTTCTGTATAATGGTAATCCAACACTGCTCAGTTATACACAGTCCCAGTAAATGTCCAATATCCGATAGTGTCAACAAATAGCGTAGACCATGCAGCAGCCAATAGTCAATACACAGGAGTAAGTAATCCAGCAGTCCGTATTTACAGGCAAAGGTAAAATCCAGATAGTAACACAGTATAACAGACCCATATAAAAGTCAGTTTGAATTCCCCATGAATGACTGACTGAGTGCTATTTATACTCTATGAGGCATTCCATATCATTCTACCACGTCAAGAAGCTTCTAGAATACACATTATTACTGTGTCATCTGATCTAGATACAATTTACAGTAGCCTTCCAGAAAGCTCCAATTGTCTGACCCACATAATACAAGCTTGCGTCAGCCCCATATTCCAGAGACATCCACAATGTCTAATAATAGACTACAATACCATGACACGAGACTTAACGGTCAATGCTTGTGCAACCACCTTGTTCTATAAACACATCACAAATCAATCGTTGTCAAACAATCTTTTATGAGCCTTTCTTATGGTGCCCTCTGAATGCAAACACCATGTCCATATCATTAGCAAAGGTTATCTCTCTGCGCAATATCACCCCGATCATTTTCCACCTGTTCAACAGTTTGCACGTTCTCATCTCTCTTGTCCCGTACCGAACTCATCATATCTATCTAACAGGATGCCATATACGGAGTCTGCACAGCACCTGCACCCCCAGCACAGTATTCGTTCTTACAGCAGGGGTCATTCAGAACAGCGAAAACAGCGAACATGGCGACCTGGCACTCTACGCTAAAACGTCACTCAATTATCTTCCACTGGAAAGTTAGATCTAACTTCCCTTTGTTAGGAAGATCATCAGAACCGTTAACATCCACCACAATACCAACTTTTCTTACGTCTGACTCATAACCATGAGGTTGCACACTCTCATGTTCAACATTTTTCATCTCACCAAACTGCGTGCAGAACTGCATGATATTTTCGGCCTCGAAAAATGGGATCAACCAAAAAAAAAAACGAATGAACACACGACCGGAAGAATAAGATAAGTTCGACCTATATTCCAATATCGTAGATGGCCTATCTTGTGCCAGACGCAGAGGTGAGTTAAAGAAGTCTGGTACTATGGGAACAGAGGCAGAGGTTGGGTCAGATTTACGTTCCCTGCACCAGTCTGCGCGAACCTCCAGTTATACTGGAATAATCTGCTGGTCGACACTCGGTTAACCCTGAGCATACATTCTGCTGTCTGAGTAGAGCAATTGAAGCGATATGCAAGAGGTGGGAAAAACTGACGACATACTAAAAAGCAACCGTATGACTCTACAGGAAAGCTTCTCACGGCAACTTACATTCAGACTCGAGAATACGGTGAATTTTCGGACGTAGCCTTAGTATCTCAGCCGTGCTCTTATTGCAGCTGTTCATTTGGAAACTATGAAGTATCCGAAACGCCCCTAGTACCGGCTTAAGCGGAATTAGATACACTAGATCGGGAGCTGTGATGACAGATCAGCTCAAACAAACAACTCATCTGATGTTAATGGATGAGCACTGTGGAAGTCTAATAGAGTAAACGTCTCAATATTGGGTAAACCTGTTAAATGCAAGAATACCCAGAAAGTACAACCTGTAATGCCCAACGTCGTACAGCTTAAATTTCCCACCACTGAAAACAATAAACCTACATATATTTGTCGAATGACATTTACAGAGGGCGGACCTCGGGAATAACAGTCCACCAGCAGATTGAATTGGTAATAAATTGGAGCGATATGTAAGGGGACGTCTGGCGACTAAAAATAAACCATATGACTCTACAGGAAAGCTTGTCTCTCCACCTCACATCCAGACCCGAGAATACGGTGGATTCTCGGACGTAGCCGAGCCAATTCTCCACACGACCCCTAGCACCGGTTTAAGCGGAATTAGATACGCTAGCTCGGGAGCTGTGATGACAGATCGGCTCAATCAAATAACTCATCGAAGGTTAATGGATAGGCATTGTGGACGTCTGATGGAGTAAACTCCTCACATTCGAATGAATCGTAAACAGACGTACCTACAGTCGCCCTCTTGTTAATACGTCTAGACTGGCATAAAGAAGCAGACTATCGCAGGAAAGTGGCAAAGCCCTGGCTCGAGATAAGTTCAGAAACTCTAGGGATCTGTCTGTTATCTTTAGCCAAAGAAACTTCTGTGTTTTGACGAACGCTAAACGGGTATCATAGTCCACTCCCAGAAATTTGCACCTTTGCGAAAGAGAGTTCTGATTTCTTTCAGTGGACGATAACCCAGAGATATCAGTATCTAACAGACAACTGTGTGTCCCGGATCAACTTCCCCTTGCAACCATTCCTTAGCAGTGAGTCGTCGATGTAAACGTGGTACATTTATACCATGACTAATTAGTGGTAGACGTAGGTTTAGAGATATTATAGGGTCCAATATCCAACCCACTACCGGAGGTCTTTGTGGAACCTCATTCTCTGGTTGTTTGGAAGATTCGTAGTCACAGTCTCGGCAGGAGACGGACGAGGAGACCACCAAGTAAGAAACCAGAACCCCCCCCCCCCCCCCCCCAGATGCCGCAAACACAGGCCTCGTAGTGCCCGTGTCTTTTCTCCATTCAGAAAGGGGAGACGGAGATACATACTTTCAGGCAGATCGAAACCAGGGCACTCGTGGCCAGACTTATAATAAATGCTAGAGCCATTGATTGCACTACACACAAGCAATATCGTATACATATGACGCCATTACGGCATGTCGGACATCTTCAATGTGGGTCGTACAAATGTGTCGATAAACAGTCAATGCAGAACATATATCAGGCCATTACGTTTGATTTATACAAAAAATACGATTTCTTGAAGATAACCAGATTTCAACAGAACTACTTCGACTTTCATGGAGCTAATGTAAACAGAACTCGTTTCCACGAACGTGATGAACCGAGAAGGTCGTGTTGGCGTGAGCATGCGCGTGACTAGCAGGGCAAGATCTGGAAAAGAATTCATTTTTCTTCATTGGTGATTCAGTGCAAACACAGAATGCAGCATGCATTGAAGTTTTCAGCGTAAATAATATTGCGCTTTCTCTACTACTGCCCATGTGCTCATGCTCATCAGGACGTCACCACCCCAATCGTAGTCTACGTCACGTGAGCTTCAATTGGACACGTTGCACGTATGGTCCCTAGGGGCCAGTGCAAAGGGGTCTACATATAGGCATGTGTCCAGGGCACACCAGTAGTAGATAAAGGGGAAAACCCAGTCGTATTGACCCTTTGACCTCTTAGTGCATGACAGTGGGTCAAGAAAGGAGCAGGACCTATGCATATCATTACATGTCAGGAACTTGTATCGGCATTCCTCGTAACGTCGCCTCTTAAGTCATTATACGCATGCACACTCATCAGTCAGTCCTGGGGTGGCCATTTGGAGTCTAGATGAACCATCCATAGTCCAAATTAGTCGTGCCGGGTGTCATATTGAAAGTCTCGGGGTGCGAGTCAGGCTGGGGTGGATCTCATTGAAAGTCTGAATGTGCATGTGCAGTCTGAAAATAGTATAAGGGTGTTTGGGTGAGAGTGGTAAACAAAAAATTAGGAGCAAACTATAGGTTGTGGGTATATAATCGATTTGGCCGACGCTGTAGTGTACAATGAGAGGGGTGTCTGGACGAAGGTGGACTCTTGCTGGAAAGTCATGGTACGCATGAGCATTCGTTAGGAAATCCTGTGTGGGCGTGTTGGGGTGAGCTATCCATTGTCCAGATAGGCCGTCGGAGTGTCATTTTGAAGAGCTCGTGGTGTAGTCAAACTGGGGTGGTGATTTTGACCGGTCAGTCACATCATTTTGCGCAAGCTCCGAATGGGGCAGTAGTATAGAAAGTGGAATTGAGGTAGGCGTTTTCTGCTAGTTGTGGGCCATACGTGGTCCAAAAAGGGTCATGCTTCATTGGTATCGTCTTGAAGCTCTTATCAGGTAGAGTCAGACTGGGGTGATAAGCGTATGGGCACTTGGGGAGTAGTAGAGAAAGATCAGTTCGGAGATGCGCTTGTGTGCGTAGTAGAGAAAGGGGCCATGTTCGGTTTGTCTACTCTCTAAAAAAACTTGAGTGAACTGTTCCACTGAAGTTTGAGTGAAATGTACTGTTCACTCAAACTTGAGTTATTTTTCACTCAACTTGAGTTACTTTTCACTCACCTTGAGTTACTTTTAACTCAACTTAAAACCACTCAAGTTCAGTCAAGTGGGATCAATTTCCACTCTTATGCTTGAACGAATGTCACTCAAGTTGAGTGCATTTAACTCAAGTTGAGTGAAAAAATCTCACTCAAGTATCGAGTGGGATCAATTTCCACTCTTACTTAAGTGAAATTTCACTCAACTTTTTTTGGAGAGTAACTATACCAAAAGTTACCTGTGTGTGTGCCCGGAGGAGTGTGGAAGTCGTGGTGGCGGCGGTGGCGTTTAAAGATATTAGACGAAATGTTAAATTATAAAAGGTTACGATCTTGAAATGGATTAGTTTATTTTCCTGGCAAGATATTGGCAGAAATAAAAGAAAACGATTATATAAGTCCATTAAATAGCTTCAAATGAACACACAACCGCTGCTGTATTCACGTTGGCTGATCCTTCCCCCAACAGACCAGACATTGTTAGCTGTGAACCTGACGGCAGACTGGCCTCTGTTATAAGGAGTGAGTGCAGGTTTCATACTCCTTGAAGTTTCCAATTTCTTTTCAAGATAATTGTTCTCGTTTTTTAAGCATATTACTTGACAAAATAGGCCAAGGTCAGTTCTCTTCAATGGGCTTCTTTCTGACCAATTGCCAGTTGCATATGCTATATGAATTTGGAAAGCCTGACAATAATCCTTCAAGAAATAGTGCCAACAAATAAGGACAAACAGGCGGACGTACCATGCAGACATACCCTTTGGCCAAACTTGGTAGAGGAGTAAAAATAGCCCAATGGACTCCAATACCCCTCGGATATCACTTATTGTTTACATTAAGCAATCATGCATTGCATATCAGATGTATTTTTAGTGTAGGTTAACAGAAATGTGATCTAGTAGGGTTGACTGCAGTTCTCTCATTTTAGAAATACATACGAAATTGAGCCAGGTCAAGGTGAAGTCATGTGGCTCTGCCAGTATGTCGGCACCTCTTCCCACTTCCCTTATATGTGTTGTAATTTTTACCTGTATATGGCGAGATTCTGCTGGTGGACGTTTCGTCCCCGAGGCCCGCCCCCTATACAGACCTTTTGGTCTTTGATATATGTTGGCATTTGTGGGAAGTTGATGCACAGGGTTCGTACTCTTTTGAGCACCTGAAATTCCATGACTTTCCATGACTTTTTCCATGACTTTTACCTCATTTTCCAGGACCTAACCCAGGCGTATTTGTGTGGAAAGCTTCTCTCTTCCTTGGAAACTTACCACTTGCAACAAGGGTGTTATCTAGAATTGAGTTTCAGGGCGTCTCAATGAGTCCCGTAACCCGCCCACCCCATCGAAAAGCTACCGACCCAAAAGTTTTTATCAGCCATCTGTCGCCGTAAATGATTTTTTTCTTTTTCTTCAACTTCAAGCAGTCCCTGTGTAGTTGTTATTATCATTAAATTGCGTAGGTCGTGAATGTGTCCACCAGAGTTGCAAGTTTCAAGAATGAAATACAAAGAAAATATAGTCTACGAAACGAAAGAAAAATCTGCCCTCGCGTTGTTGTTGAAAAGCGATATACGTGTTGAAAACTTTTGTGCCTTACTTCCCTATTTTGAAAGTGAACTCTTCCAATTCGATTCGTCGGGAAACCTTGTGGGATTACAGCACCGGGTCAGTGGAAGTTTCCATTACCGCAATAGGGATGATAGGCCGACAGTATTGCGACACGTGCCTGCAGTCAGTCGACCATATTTCCCGGCTAAATCTGTACCGTGATGCCGACGTTTGATTCATTATCCCTCAAACACGAAGTAAAAAGTGAATTGTCCAGCGATGTAAAGCATTGAAAATACATAAAAACTAAACGTCTAAATTTCACATGTACTGTAAGCCAAGTCCTGCAATGATGATCGGTTGTATAATACATTGACTTGTCTACAACGTCACTCGTGAGATGTCAATGTGACTGACCCAGCGATGAGATCAGGGTGCATTATCTTATGTTCGTCCGCTCCAAAAAGTTGATTCCTGGTTGATTATAAACTGGATTATCATGTTGTTGGAAACACTAACGTCTGTCATTTTATTACATGGAAACGTCGTTCTGGATTGGTGAGTGAATAAAACACCAGCATCAATGTCTGTTGACATCTCCCCGTAGCACAAATGAAATACTCAACTACTCCCTTCCTGCAGTCAAAATGTATGAGACACATCATGCAGCTATGAAGAAATGAAATAATGGCTCCCTCGACATAGGAGTTGTGCACAAACTAACTATTACGCCGAAGCCCGGACAGGGACAAGCAGAGGGAAACATTTATATCTTTGTCCTTCCATATCATCTGTTTATTAAAGAAAATGAGACATCGAAAATAGCATTCAAATTGCCGTTAAATTATTTTCTATTGATCAAGTAGGTGCCTCAAAATGGCCAGTTGACGGATTTTCGCCTCCAACCTCCTGCTAATGAGAACCCGGTTAGTGACTTCTGATCATAGTTCTATGATATGGCGAATTCGCAACAACAAAAACTGAACTTTTGTATTTTATTTCTGTGTCGACGCGTATCGTTAGTCACGATTTAGTTGTACAGAAATTATTCCGAGTAACAAATTATTCTTTAGTAACATATTCACTTTACTTTCAGCGGCACGAACTCCACGACGAAAACGGGAGTGTTCGAATTTATTGTTTCACGGGTATATTGAAAATGCTCCCGTTTTCGTTTTATTAGGATGGAAAAAATCACGACAGGGGAAAAATCGGCAGTTTTCGAATTAAATTTGGAAGGTGAATTGTTAGGGAAATTACCGTAGGAGCGATTGACTAGAATAAACAGCCAGACTTCCAGCAATCAGTCTTGAGTAACAATGTTCTCTCAGCATTAATGTCCATTGTTTGTAAAACAAATCATTAAAAAAATATATTAATTCAATTATGAGCGAATGACTAGAATGAACAGTCGCAATCACAGTCTTGAGTAATAATGTCCTCTCCGCATCGACCGGGACCTGCCACTGTAGGATTCCATAAAATGGCGGGAGTTTACTTTGAACATGCGCAAACTTTTTCGTGCTTCAACTCTGCCCTCGGGCGTGTATGCCAAGTTTTCTCAACAAAGTTCATTTGCCAAGTTAAACCCGTAATAACAATTAAAATATACTAATAATATCCAGTACGGATGGGATTAATTTTCGAATACATTTTAGTAACGTTTTGCTGTGGAATAACTTCCCTCCTCGACTATTCCGTGAGTGCACTATTTGTCGTGTATGGAATACCATCGGAACTCCTGCCTTCCGCACCGATGTCAATCACGAGTTATATCTCTTTCAAAGTACCCCCAGTAACGAGTTGCGTGATTGGACAATTAGTTCCTTCTGCAATTTCCATTGATTTTTCCATGACAATGTCGTTACGAGTTACTTCCCTTTTCAAAGATACCGGAAATAGAAGGCCAACAGGATTTCTCGTTGACGTTAACGACGTTGCGAATGAAAAATAACATGCACAACACTTGATTCACCGATTTCAAGGCGAGTGTTTTCTTTAGGATAGGTTTTATTCTTCAAATTACATTCCCTCTCAATTTCCAGGTTTTTTCATGACCGCAAGTGAAATTTCATGACTTTCCAGGCCTGGAAAATTAATTTTCAAATTTCATGACTTTCCAGGTTTTTCCATGATGTACGAACCTTGCATGTGTAGTTTGAAAAACTAAAACCGCCTGAAAACCAATTATTCGTTTTGGTAGGCCTTGAATTTCTTGTTTCAGGGTAATATGTCTCATAGTTATGCTCACCTGAAAGCCTCCAAACTGATGGTAGAGAAGAGAGATTTCACCTGGGACCAAGGAGGATCATCAGGGCTCTTAGATGATGATCTCGTAAACATCGGCTTCTTTTCTACCCTATATATAATAGAACAAATGGAAGAAAATTTAGCAAATGCAGCCGGATTAAACAATCTACAAGCCCCTTTCTAACCAAGCAATGCATGAAGAAGCCTTGGGGATATTTAGGACATTGGTTAAGGGGAGACGAGGGTCTTAAAAGTGTGATTTCATCTCACTATAGGCCTAACCCACTATGATCATGAAATTTGCACAGAAGTAGATTTGAAGGAAAGATGATTTCATGTGACTTGAATAACCAGAACTAATTATGCTAGAGATGAATCTCTCTTATTTAAAAAAACGTTGCAAGGTAAAAATCGTTTGACCAAGTACGCAAGCGTTTTTTATTTAATAGAACTTGTTTATTTCATCCTCCACATTGATTGGGCATACAATTATCTCATTTTCACACCCCACTGTGTTAGAAAACATCAATATTAATCATTTTAATGAAAACTGTCATATTTTACAAAATGTTCTTGATCAGACAGTATTATCCACACAAGCTCCTGTAGGGGTTAAGACTTTGAAGTGGATAATTGTGTAGATTAGAGTCCAAAGAAAATTCACTGAAAATTTCATCTCAAGATTGGTGAAATATTTATTGATATTACTTTTTACCCAGACAAAGAACCACATGTTGGATAAAAAAACATTCAAACATTAATAAACGTATGTAATTAAATACAAATCACATCAAATAAAATAGCGAGATATCGTGAAGGATCTTGGCGCCCACCATTGTCCGATAATTGTAAGCTAATGACTAGAGAATCTTTTTGTCCATTGTAACTAAGAACGATTGATTTGTAATTTTGTTTACAGAATTTTGAATCTCAGCGAAAAAGATCGGAAAAGGGACACTGAAAAACACTAATACAAGAGAAATGAGCAAAGTTAGTCTGAAAGTGACTGTACATGTACGGAGGATCTTTCGCCTTTGTTTTTTTGTATTTTGTTTTATTTATTTTTTGCATGGGTCATCATTGGGTACTGGAAGCGAGGACCAATCTCTTTGATACTTTGGCATGAGCTATGAAACATACTTAAGATTTTATAATTAGGAACGAATGCTAATTCTGTTCTGTTTACTGGGCTAGTTTGAGATATCTCTTTTAAGATACCATGCTCGAAACTAGTAAGATGGTACAATACTTGATACTGAAGGGATCAGGTCCGCGCAGTAATGTTGAAACTTCGAAAGTGCCTGAATCCTGATTATCTCCCTTGGATCGAAACATGCAGTAGTCTACAGTTGTCGAGTTGTGACGTTGAGTCACAAGAGTGACGTCCCTTCATGTAGCCGATCCGCCGGCAGACGAAAGGGTAGAGCAGTTCACTTGCTACTGCATGGACTAAAGAAAACTGATTTAAAATTTGAAGAAATACATTTTAATTCCGAATTATTTGAACTCCTTGATATGCAAGGTGAAGGTATGGATATTCTCTATAGTTAATATATAGAATATGTCCCACCGTTTGATCCGCCGACTCTTGTGATGCGTAACTTGGATTTGAAGCGTAACTTGGATTTTCAGATCGGACCGAAAAAAGTATCTTGCACAACTAGACGACAAGGAGAACCTGTGTACCAAATTTGAGAAAGATCCGTGCAGTAGTTCCTGAGAAATCGCGATAACAAGGTTTCATGGGGAATCCAAGATGGCTGCCTGGTGGCCATATTGGATTTTCGAATCGGACCAAAAAAGGTATCTTGCACAACTAGACCCCAAGGGGAACCTGTGTACCAAATTTGAGAAAGATCCATGCAGTAGTTCCTGAGAAATCGCGATAACAAGGTTTCATGGGGAAATCTAAGATGGCTGCCTGGTGGCCATATTGGATTTTCGAATCGGACCAGAAAAAGTATCTTGCACAACTAGACCCCAAGGGGAACCTGTGTACCAAATTTGAGAAAGATCCATGCAGTAGTTCCTGAGAAATCGCGATAACAAGGTTTCATGGGGAAATCCAAGATGGTGGCCATATTGGATTTCGAATCGGACCTAAAAAGGTATCTTGCACAACTAGACGCCAAGGGGAACCTGTGTACCAAATTTGAGAAAGATCCATAAAGTAGTTCCTGAGAAATCGCGATAACAAGAATTGTTTACGGACGGACTGACGGACGGACGACGGACCACGGACGAAAAGCGATTTGAATCTGATGATGGTGGGCTAAAAAAATTCTAGTTTAAAGTCGTTATTTGACAAAAACAACAAAGCCAAGTGAAACTTATAGATTTAGAGAACCAAACAATGTTAACATCTCAAAACTGATTTTTTTCCTGAAAAATACATGCTTAAGACCAGCCTCTCCCCTTAAAGGAGAGTGCTGGGATTATGATTAAATTTGTCCCTCATTATATCACAGCTTGTTATAAGACATACACAAATCAGGGTTTGTCCTTCCACTAGAATACGATTCCTGGTAGCAGAGTCACATGAAAGATCCAACAAATTCCCATATCTTGAAAGTTTCAGCAAACTGCACATTTTGGGGTGAAACAGGAAGAATCTGTTTGGGTTCCCATAATTTGATGAAAAGCAGCTATGATTTCTAACATGTCCCTCGATTTTCAAGTCAATATGATCTGGATACGGTATGATCTGCCCTTGAATCAGTAGTGCCCCTTTTCAAGATCGAAGATATGAAATTTACTTCTGGTGGTTTCACATTACCAAAGGTCCATAGAATTTTTTTAAATAATTATTTGAGAAATTAATCAAGGAAAGTTACCATCAAGGAAAGTTACCATAAAAGTTTGTCCTTTCTACTTTTAACCCCTGTATATATTATCAGTTTAATATTCTGGAATAACTAAATACTTACTTAGTTATTTAAATTTATTGGCTAGGGTATTTGGTACTTATCAGAAGTTCCCCTTCACCAATGCTCATCTAGTGGAACAAGGAGGATAAAACTCTTTCTTTATACATGTTACTATATGAGGATTAATATATCAAACTAATATGAACAAAGAACAAACTAGACTCGTCAGAATTTCATTTTCTTCATTCAGTCTTTATGTCCATCCTAATTTGATTAAACACCGCACCTTTGAGCCTCTCTGTTACTTGGTCCCAGAATGCATTGCTTGAGGTGAGAGGTCAACTCACATATGGCTGTACAGAAGCGACCAATCAAAAGCACCCTACAAAAACAAAACATTTTTTTTTTTTCAGTTTTATACCATGAATATACCCTTGTCCACAAAAATAAATTCATATAGTTGTACAAGCACAGAATTTTAAGATGATGTAATTAGGCCCCAGACATTTAAAATTTAAAACAAGTGTCCATGGGACTTCGGTATACCACAGCAGAATAAATATGTGCAATCCAACATTAAATTTGGTAAGCGCATGTATGTATATGAAAATTTTGGTGTGGAATGATTAAGCTTCCTCCCAATAGTGTATTGCCTTGTTTGAGACTTCAGTTTACTCTGGCCTGCCCTGGATTTTAAAATCAACAGATTTTTTCTTTCTCTCAAGTTCGGTCATAATCAATATAATACAAGTGGATATATCACACGACTTTGCATCTGAGTTAACCCAGTCATATAAAATCTCGATAAGAGATTTGCCTAGGTCTGTTTGTACCGGTATACGAGTACAGTGGATGTATCCACCTGTTCCCAGCATTGCTTTACATATGGAAGCCAATAACTGTAGCCGAGCAGCTTGAATGTTGTTCTGACAGTTGACTTCATTACCGGACATCATTATTTTCAACTATTCCTGGTGTCCAGTCTGTAGTGACCTTGACTGTTGCATGAGCTATTTCCTTGTCTAATGGGTAAGGTATAATCAAAGTTTTGTACCAAACCGTCACAGACGGACATAAAATCAATTATAGGAATCCTCTTGGCCATCAATTTTAGGTACATGTATCTTGAGTGAGCGAGTGAATAGAATTTAACGTCGCTTTCAACAATATTTCAGCTATATCACGACGAACCAACTAAGCACCACCCAGCCCAGTTGTGTTCCTGCTACTTCAAAGAAGAAATCTTTGAAGCAGCATGGAACCAAACCCCCTCCATCCACCCTATAAAACACAGGGGACAACGCACAAGACACAGACAGGACGCTCACATGGTGCAATAAAGACAAGTGATATTACAGTGCTAGACATCACATTATCAAGTTCCTGTTGCTTCTCACCAAAATGCATCGAAGCAACAGGAACCTGAATCCACCCAACCACCCGACCACCCGACCACCCAACCACCCGACCACCCGACCACCCAACCACCCGACCACCCGACCACCCAACCACCCGCTACATGTATCTTGAATGTTGACCACATATCACATCCTGGCACTTATTCCAGAAATACCACAAGCTTGATAATTTCATATGATTTTCTGATTATTGTGCTGCATGTACAGTGTGCCAATCCACTAGCTTGAACTGAATATGCTGTAAGAACAACTAAAGTTAAAACACAGACAAACGGATGCATGAACAGGCAGACATTAAAATCAACATTCATCTCTGCCTGGATTTTGAAGTATACCTAAGATTTCCTCACAATCCACATCCCTGAACTGGAAATAACAATTTCTAATGATCTTCTCTATTGCATAACATGAGCCTGTCAGACGACAGGCATATAATAATTAAATTCTCTTGACAAAATTTGGCAGCAAAACATACCTAGATACAGGTAGGTGTTAATTAGACCGACTTACTTATTACAGGTAATCTGTTGGATCTCAGGCACATTTATTTGTTCTAAACCAGTCTTCCATGACGTCAGCTGTTGACGCATATACTGCACCATTCTGGAAACAAAATGTTATGCATCATAACAGACATACATATAATTGTTTTCATAATAAAGTTTGCAGATTATGGTGGATTTCATAATAATTACCAAGTGCGGTTAGAGTGAAATCTGTGAGGATTAGTATTTTTAAGCTAAAGACTCGAATTAAGTTCAGTTTCGGGGTTCTGTGACCTTGACCGTTGACATATTGACCTTGATATTGATAGCATGATGGCCATTTATCCAATATATTATCTGTAAAACTTTGAAGTGAATTGACTGGACTGTTTCTGAAATATCCAGATGGGGGATAATAACTGGCTTCTTTGAGATTATATCTGTAAAACATCTGTGAAGTTTGGTGAATAATACCTCAAGATACAGTACAGACAAGCTAGTACCAGTTTCGATGGAATTTGATCTTTAATTTTGATCTAAAAAGTAATAGGTCTCTTTGGATAACAACTGTAAAGTTTCGAGACGTTTGCTGAATCAGAACTCAAGATACCGAATGGATAATTTTAGATTCTGTTTTGGGGTGCTGTGACCTGTACCTTTGACCTATTGACCTTAATATCATAAGCATGCGAGCTATTTTCCCCAATATATCTTCAGTGAAAATTTGAAGTGGATTGATGAATGATTTTGAAGTTATCGAAGTCAACAAGAAATCAGGACACATGCACACACAAACACGGACAGACAGCAATTTATATTTCCCAACTGGGGTCAGACGGGGAATAACAAGGCATGATCAGTTCTAATTTTCTTCTTCCATCAAGGACAGTTGTTCTACTAACTTTTGATCATCCATTAAATTAATTAAATAACTAAGAAACAATGGATTGTTTGCATGGTTTTGGACCATTTTGTCAACTTCCTGTTTCAATAAATTTGATCACCCCCAGATTTTTAGTGGGAAATTTCATTTTCTGTGATTGAATCATTAGGGGAATTACCATATCTATATAGTCCCATCATCCTACTTACTGTTGTAAACTCGTTTCTGTAGCTGTTTTAACATGGACCAGTATGTGGTTATCATCCCCAAACCTATCGAATGGTCCACCGGCCTCATCTGTCTGTCCATCTGGCTGTATGTAATGCTTATTATCTTCTACCAGGACTTTCAGCTTCTCATCAAATCCTTTGCATAGACTGTGAAGAAACAGAAAAAGAATGAACATTTATGGTTTAGTTAGAAATAATGGGACTCTAGGAAATAAGTCATCCATATTGGTTCAGCCAGATTTAACACCTCATTAAACCAGGGATATCTCTATTCTAAATGCCCCTGGTACTCCTGGGAATGAGTCACGTTCATGGAAAATGGCACTGTACATTCCAGCCAATCAGCAAAGCAACATCCTGTGTATATTGACCAATCTGATCACTTGTTTTTAGTGACCATGGGACATTACCATTTCCTAGTTAGATGAGAGCCGGGTTCACGACACGGGGTATGCCATTTTGTCCATCGACAAAGCATTCTGACTGAACACCATGATCATGTGATTCCATTTCTATCCTCGGTTCTCATTCGTAGATTAATATACATGTACACAGACATGATGGAAAGTGATCTCAATCGGAGATGTCCCGCTTTTAGAGATGGATATGACACAAGTCTGTTTAATCCCAAAGTGATTTTGAGATAGAGAAGACTCAGGACCATATGAGTCATCACACAAAACACTCCAGTGACAGCTTCATCACGAGTCTCACCTCCCTTGGCCCAGGTCTTACGGACTCACCTCTGTATCACAGGCATGAATGCCCTATACTTCATTATTAGTTTTCCTCCCTTGGTCCAAGTCTTACTGACTCACCTCTGTATCACAGCCATGAATGCCCTACACTTCAATATAAGTTTCCCTCCCTCGGTCCAAGTCTTACTGACTCACCTCTGTATCACAGATGTGAATACCCTACACTTCAATATAAGTTTCCCTCCCTTGGTCCAAGTCTTACTGACTCACCTCTGCACCACAGGTTTGAATGCCATACACTTCGTTATTAGTTTCCTTTCCTCGGTCCAAGTCTTACTGACTCACCTCTGTATCACAGGTTTGAATGCCCTACACTTCAATATAAGTTTCCCTCCCTTGGTCCAAGTCTTACTGACTCACCTCTGTACCACAGGTTTGAATGCCCTACACTTCAATATAAGTTTCCCTCCCTTGGTCCAAGTCTTACTGACTCACCTCTGCACCACAGGTTTGAATGCCATACACTTCAATATAAGTTTCCCTCCCTTGGTCCAAGTCTTACTGACTCACCTCTGCACCACAGGTTTGAATGCCCTACACTTCAATATAAGTTTCCCTCCCTTGCTCCAAGTCTTACTGACTCACCTCTGTACCACAGGTTTGAATGCCCTACACTTCAATATAAGTTTCCCTCCCTTGGTCCAAGTCTTACTGACTCACCTCTGCACCACAGATGTGAATGCCCTACACTTCAATATAAGTTTCCCTCCCTTGGTCCAAGTCTTACTGACTCACCTCTGCACCACAGATGTGAATATCCTACACTTCAATATAAGTTTCCCTCCCTTGGTCCAAGTCTTACTGACTCACCTCTGCACCACAGATGTGAATGCCCTACACTTCAATATAAGTTTCCCTCTCTTGGTCCAAGTCTTACTGACTCACCTCTGTACCACAGGTGTGAATGCCCTACACTTCAATATAAGTTTCCCTCCCTTGGTCCAAGTCTTACTGACTCACCTCTGCACCACAGGTTTGAATGCCATACACTTCGTTATTAGTTTCCCTCCCTCGGTCCAAGTCTTACTGACTCACCTCTGCACCACAGGTTTGAATGCCATACACTTCGTTATTAGTTTCCTTTCCTCGGTCCAAGTCTTACTGACTCACCTCTGTATCACAGATGTGAATACCCTACACTTCAATATAAGTTTCCCTCCCTTGGTCCAAGTCCTACTGACTCACCTCTGTATCACAGATGTGAATACCCTACACTTCAATATAAGTTTCCCTCCCTTGGTCCAAGTCTTACTGACTCACCTCTGCACCACAGATGTGAATGCCCTACACTTCAATATAAGTTTCCCTCTCTTGGTCCAAGTCTTACTGACTCACCTCTGTACCACAGGTTTGAATGCCCTACACTTCAATATAAGTTTCCCTCCCTTGGTCCAAGTCTTACTGACTCACCTCTGTACACACAGGTTTGAATGCCCTACACTTCAATATAAGTTTCCCTCCCTTGGTCCAGTCTTACTGACTCACCTCTGCACCACAGGTTTGAATGCCATACACTTCAATATAAGTTTCCCTCCCTTGGTCCAAGTCTTACTGACTCACCTCTGCACCACAGGTTTGAATGCCCTACACTTCAATATAAGTTCCCTCCCTTGGTCCAAGTCTTACTGATCACCTCATATCACAGGCATGAATGCCCCCTACACTTCAATATAAGTTTCCCTCCCTCGGGTCCCAAGTCTGACTCACCTCTTGTATCCTCAAGATGTGAATACCCTACACTTCAATATAAGTTCCCTCCCTTGGTCCAAGTCTTACTGACTCACCTCTGCACCACAGGTTTGAATGCCATACCGCCCCAGTTATTAGTTTCCCTCCCTTGGTCCAAGTCTTACTGACTCACCTCTGTATCACAGGTGTGAATATCCTACACTTCAATATAAGTTTCCCTCTCTTGGTCCAAGTCTTACTGACTCACCTCTGTATCACAGATGTGAATACCCTATACTTCGATATAAGTTTCCCTCCCTTGGTCCAAGTCTTACTGACTCACCTCTGCACCACAGGTTTGAATGCCATACACTTCGTTATTAGTTTCCTTTCCTCGGTCCAAGTCTTACTGACTCACCTCTGTATCACAGATGTGAATACCCTACACTTCAATATAAGTTTCCCTCCCTTGGTCCAAGTCTTACTGACTCACCTCTGTATCACAGATGTGAATGCCCTACACTTCAATATAAGTTTCCCTCTCTTGGTCCAAGTCTTACTGACTCACCTCTGTACCACAGGTGTGAATGCCCTACACTTCAATATAAGTTTCCCTCCCTTGGTCCAAGTCCTACTGACTCACCTCTGCACCACAGGTTTGAATGCCATACACTTCGTTATTAGTTTCCCTCCCTCGGTCCAAGTCTTACCGACTCACCTCTGTACCACAGGTTTGAATGCCATACACTTCAATATAAGTTTCCCTCTCTTGGTCCAAGTCTTACTGACTCACCTCTGTACCACAGGTGTGAATGCCCTACACTTCAATATAAGTTTCCCTCCCTTGGTCCAAGTCTTACTGACTCACCTCTGCACCACAGGTTTGAATGCCATACACTTCGTTATTAGTTTCCCTCCCTCGGTCCAAGTCTTACTGACTCAACTCTGCACCACAGGTTTGAATGCCATACACTTCGTTATTAGTTTCCTTTCCTCGGTCCAAGTCTTACTGACTCACCTCTGTATCACAGATGTGAATACCCTACACTTCAATATAAGTTTCCCTCCCTTGGTCCAAGTCTTACTGACTCACCTCTGTATCACAGATGTGAATACCCTACACTTCAATATAAGTTTCCCTCCCTTGGTCCAAGTCTTACTGACTCACCTCTGTACCACAGGTGTGAATACCCTACACTTCAATATAAGTTTCCCTCCCTTGGTCCAAGTGTTACTGACTCACCTCTGTACCACAGGTTTGAATGCCCTACACTTCAATATAAGTTTCCCTCCCTTGGTCCAAGTCTTACTGACTCACCTCTGCACCACAGGTTTGAATGCCATACACTTCAATATAAGTTTCCCTCCCTTGGTCCAAGTCTTACTGACTCACCTCTGCACCACAGGTTTGAATGCCCTACACTTCAATATAAGTTTCCCTCCCTTGGTCCAAGTCTTACTGACTCACCTCTGTACCACAGGTTTGAATGCCCTACACTTCAATATAAGTTTCCCTCCCTTGGTCCAAGTCTTACTGACTTACCTCTGCACCACAGATGTGAATGCCCTACACTTCAATATAAGTTTCCCTCCCTTGGTCCAAGTCTTACTGACTCACCTCTGCACCACAGATGTGAATATCCTACACTTCAATATAAGTTTCCCTCCCTTGGTCCAAGTCTTACTGACTCACCTCTGCACCACAGGTTTGAATGCCATACACTTCGTTATTAGTTTCCTTCCTCGGTCCAAGTCTTACTGACTCACCTCTGTATCACAGATGTGAATACCCTACACTTCAATATAAGTTTCCCTCCCTTGGTCCAAGTCTTACTGACTCACCTCTGTATCACAGATGTGAATACCCTACACTTCAATATAAGTTTCCCTCCCTTGGTCCAAGTCTTACTGACTCACCTCTGCACCACAGATGTGAATGCCCTACACTTCAATATAAGTTTCCCTCTCCTGGTCCAAGTCTTACTGACTCACCTCTGTACCACAGGTTTGAATGCCCTACACTTCAATATAAGTTTCCCTCCCTTGGTCCAAGTCTTACTGACTCACCTCTGTACCACAGGTTTGAATGCCCTACACTTCAATATAAGTTTCCCTCCCTTGGTCCAAGTCTTACTGACTCACCTCTGCACCACAGGTTTGAATGCCATACACTTCAATATAAGTTTCCCTCCCTTGGTCCAAGTCTTACTGACTCACCTCTGCACCACAGGTTTGAATGCCCTACACTTCAATATAAGTTTCCCTCCCTTGGTCCAAGTCTTACTGACTCACCTCTGTACCACAGGTTTGAATGCCCTACACTTCAATATAAGTTTCCCTCCCTTGGTCCAAGTCTTACTGACTCACCTCTGCACCACAGATGTGAATGCCCTACACTTCAATATAAGTTTCCCTCCCTTGGTCCAAGTCTTACTGACTCACCTCTGCACCACAGATGTGAATATCCTACACTTCAATATAAGTTTCCCTCCCTTGGTCCAAGTCTTACTGACTCACCTCTGCACCACAGGTTTGAATGCCATACACTTCGTTATTAGTTTCCTTCCCTCGGTCCAAGTCTTACTGACTCACCTCTGTATCACAGATGTGAATACCCTACACTTCAATATAAGTTTCCCTCCCTTGGTCCAAGTCTTACTGACTCACCTCTGTATCACAGATGTGAATGCCCTACACTTCAATATAAGTTTCCCTCTCTTGGTCCAAGTCTTACTGACTCACCTCTGCACCACAGATGTGAATGCCCTACACTTCAATATAAGTTTCCCTCCCTTGGTCCAAGTCTTACTGACTCACCTCTGCACCACAGGTTTGAATGCCATACACTTCGTAATTAGTTTCCCTCCCTTGGTCCAAGTCTTACTGACTCACCTCTGTATCACAGGTGTGAATATCCTACACTTCAATATAAGTTTCCCTCTCTTGGTCCAAGTCTTACTGACTCACCTCTGTATCACAGATGTGAATACCCTATACTTCGATATAAGTTTCCCTCCCTTGGTCCAAGTCTTACTGACTCACCTCTGCACCACAGGTTTGAATGCCATACACTTCGTTATTAGTTTCCTTTCCTCGGTCCAAGTCTTACTGACTCACCTCTGTATCACAGATGTGAATACCCTACACTTCAATATAAGTTTCCCTCCCTTGGTCCAAGTCTTACTGACTCACCTCTGTATCACAGATGTGAATGCCCTACACTTCAATATAAGTTTCCCTCTCTTGGTCCAAGTCTTACTGACTCACCTCTGTACCACAGGTGTGAATGCCCTACACTTCAATATAAGTTTCCCTCCCTTGGTCCAAGTCTTACTGACTCACCTCTGCACCACAGGTTTGAATGCCATACACTTCGTTATTAGTTTCCTTTCCTCGGTCCAAGTCTTACTGACTCACCTCTGTACCAGGTTTGAATGCCATACACTTCAATATAAGTGCTCCCTCCTTCTGGGTCCAAGTCTACTGACTCAGCCCCCTGCAACCACAGGTGTGAATGCCTCACACCTCAATATAAGTTTCCTCTCTGTCCAAGTCTTACTGACTCACCTCTATCACAGATGTGAATATTCTACACCTCCAATATAAGTTTTCCTCCCTTGGTCCAGTACTGACTCACCTCTGTATCACAGATGTGAATGCCCTACACTTCAATATAAGTTTCCCTCTCTTGGTCCAAGTCTTACTGACTCACCTCTGTATCACAGATGTGAATACCCTAAATTTCCTAATATAAGTTTCCCTCCCTTGGTCCAAGTCTTACTGACTCACCTCTGTATCACAGATGTGAATGCCCTACACCTCAATATAAGTTTCCCTCTCTTGGTCCAAGTCTTACTGACTCACCTCTGTACCACAGGTGTGAATGCCCTACACTTCAATATAAGTTTCCCTCTCTTGGTCCAAGTCTTACTGACTCACCTCTGCACCACAGGTTTGAATGCCATACACTTCGTTATTAGTTTCCCTCCCTTGGTCCAAGTCTTACTGACTCACCTCTGTATCACAGATGTGAATACCCTATACTTCGATATAAGTTTCCCTCCCTTGGTCCAAGTCTTACTGACTCACCTCTGCACCACAGGTTTGAATGCCATACACTTCGTTATTAGTTTCCTTTCCTCGGTCCAAGTCTTACTGACTCACCTCTGTATCACAGATGTGAATACCCTACACTTCAATATAAGTTTCCCTCCCTTGGTCCAAGTCTTACTGACTCACCTCTGTATCACAGATGTGAATACCCTACACTTCAATATAAGTTTCCCTCCCTTGGTCCAAGTCTTACTGACTCACCTCTGCACCACAGATGTGAATATCCTACACTTCAATATAAGTTTCCCTCCCTTGGTCCAAGTCTTACTGACTCACCTCTGCACCACAGATGTGAATGCCCTACACTTCAATATAAGTTTCCCTCTCTTGGTCCAAGTCTTACTGACTCACCTCTGTATCACAGATGTGAATATCCTACACTTCAATATAAGTTTCCCTCTCTTGGTCCAAGTCTTACTGACTCACCTCTGTACCACAGGTGTGAATGCCCTACACTTCAATATAAGTTTCCCTCCCTTGGTCCAAGTCTTACTGACTCACCTCTGCACCACAGGTTTGAATGCCATACACTTCGTTATTAGTTTCCCTCCCTCGGTCCAAGTCTTACTGACTCACCTCTGTACCACAGGTTTGAATGCCATACACTTCAATATAAGGTTCCCTCTCTTGGTCCAAGTCTTACTGACTCACCTCTGCACCACAGGTGTGAATGCCCTACACTTCAATATAAGTTTCCCTCTCTTGGTCCAAGTCTTACTGACTCACCTCTGTATCACAGATGTGAATACCCTACACTTCAATATAAGTTTCCCTCCCTTGGTCCAAGTCTTACTGACTCACCTCTGTATCACAGATGTGAATGCCCTACACTTCAATATAAGTTTCCCTCTCTTGGTCCAAGTCTTACTGACTCACCTCTGTATCACAGATGTGAATACCCTACACTTCAATATAAGTTTCCCTCCCTTGGTCCAAGTCTTACTGACTCACCTCTGTATCACAGATGTGAATGCCCTACACTTCAATATAAGTTTCCCTCTCTTGGTCCAAGTCTTACTGACTCACCTCTGTACCACAGATGTGAATATCCTACACTTCAATATAAGTTTCCCTCTCTTGGTCCAAGTCTTACTGACTCACCTCTGCACCACAGGTTTGAATGCCATACACTTCGTTATTAGTTTCCCTCCCTTGGTCCAAGTCTTACTGACTCACCTCTGTACCACAGGTGTGAATGCCCTATACTTCGATATAAGTTTCCCTCCCTTGGTCCAAGTCTTACTGACTCACCTCTGCACCACAGGTTTGAATGCCATACACTTCGTTATTAGTTTCCTTTCCTCGGTCCAAGTCTTACTGACTCACCTCTGTATCACAGATGTGAATACCCTACACTTCAATATAAGTTTCCCTCCCTTGGTCCAAGTCTTACTGACTCACCTCTGCACCACAGATGTGAATATCCTACACTTCAATATAAGTTTCCCTCCCTTGGTCCAAGTCTTACTGACTCACCTCTGCACCACAGGTTTGAATGCCATACACTTCGTTATTAGTTTCCTTTCCTCGGTCCAAGTCTTACTGACTCACATCTGTATCACAGATGTGAATACCCTACACTTCAATATAAGTTTCCCTCCCTTGGTCCAAGTCTTACTGACTCACCTCTGTATCACAGATGTGAATACCCTACACTTCAATATAAGTTTCCCTCCCTTGGTCCAAGTCTTACTGACTCACCTCTGTATCACAGACATGAATGCCCTACATTTCATTAAGAGTCCCATCTCCCTCGGTCAAAGTGTTACTGACTCACCTCTGTACCATAGGTGTGAATGCCTTAGATTTCATCATCAGCCTCATTCCCTCGGTCAAAGTGTCACTGGATCACCTCTGTACCACAGGCATGAATGCCCTACATTTCATTATGAGTCCCATCTCCCTCTGTCAAAGTGTCACCAACTCACCTCTGTACTACAGGTGTGAATGCCCTAGATTTCATCATCAGCCCTCCTCCCTCGATCAAAGTCTTACTGACCGCAGGTATCCAGGCCGTGTTAGTGGGTATGTCTCCTGTTGTTTCCCTCCAGATAAAGCTGGACAAGTCCTGTTCCTGAATCATTGCCCTGCAATTATAGAAATACCAGAAAAAATAGTCTATTTATTCTACCCATATTCGTTCAGTCCACCCCGAGTGATAGCAGATGAATAGCTGTTTAATTTTCCCTTTCCACTGATTGACTGGAAGCAAGTTTTGTATGCTTTAACCTTGCCAAACTAAGGAATATCGTCGTTATAGATTTATGAATATTTTACCATATTTCCCCCATGTTAACCATATGGGAGCTCACCCCCAATGTGGAGGGGGGGGACGGTCATGTGTGACACAGTGTGGACTTCCCCGAGTGGTTCCCACACTTCAGAGGAATTTTGGTCGCCTAACCTCATCACGAATACCATGAAATACGTTTTCACTAAACTATGGCAACCAGTCAAGCACAGATGCAAATGGCGGAGAAACTGTACTAAACCATTACATATTCATGAGATGAGCCGATCTTCATTTAGACCACCATATATGGATCGGCCTTGGATTAATATGTTCAGCATAGCTTCTTACCAGGGCTTCCGACGGTAGAAGAGAAAGGAGGGAATGGCCGGCATGATAGAGAGGGTGTTAACTTCTTGTGATGGAGTTTCACATCTGAGCATAATTATACAACATATACAAACTCTGCTATCATATAGTATATGAATATGAATACAAACTTGTTGTCCTTGTCTGCAATTTCCATGACAACTCTAGCCAGCTGTCGCTTTGCCAATTCTGTGGTAGACTCGAGCTGATACTGGACCAAGGCCTGTAAACAGAATAATTGAACTGGTGAGGGAGAACTACCTCTCTATAATGGAGGTAAAAAAGTCATTTTTACATACTACTAACTTAGATTTATCTATCATAATAACTCAAAACCTTCAGGCGACTTAGCTTATATATTGTTATTTGTCCTAACAGTGATTTTCAGTGGAAATATGCATATTTTTAATAGGGAACAAAATATGTCTATTTATTATGTAAAACTAGATCAACTGCAAAAATGACCTTTTTCACCTCCACTTTATTAGGTTCTCCCTAACCTGTTGGAGTTGGTTTATCATATGCTGTTGGGTTCAGGAGAGAATTAAGGAGAATTTATTGCCTGGAAATAAATCTAACAAAAAACTTTAATTAGTGGCAAATTACTAAGTCCAAAACCTCATAATTTTTACAAAACTTAATATTTCATCTCAAAAAATAGCACAGGTACATCCTCTAATCATAAGAAACATGTGTACAAAGTTTCAGAATCCATCCATCGACAGCTGACAACTGCAGCAAACTTTCTATGTACATGCACAGGTGTACTTCAGCTAAACGAAAAACTCTATCAAAGGGATTTTAACATTGGAGCACCCATGGAATCCCCAAGGGTAGTGCCATAACTGAACCCCCAGGTGAAATACCCACCTCCAATATTTTTTTCTTCTTGATTTTTTTTAATTTGCTAAACCAAAAACCTTATCATTTTCAGGCCGGGGACAAGAACACAGACAATGACGACAACATCCTCTTTCACCCCTCACAATGATATCTCCCCTTTATCTCGTAAGGCGAGATAAAAATGGTAGGGGCATTGAAGTATTATGTATGGGATGGGAGGGTACTTAAATGTCTTGATTTTTATTGAAAAGTTTTCTTAGGGGCGTACAAGTCTTTACCACCTTCCCCTATGTATGCCAAGTTTAACCCAGAGAACATAGGCAAAAATCAAGACTTTTAAGTCCTCTTTCAACAGATAGTGCATCATAAATAATAAGGTATTAATTTACAATATTAAACAATAGCCATTGAATTAAGAACAAAGATACACTTCAGGCCCCCCCCCCCGTATAAATTGTAAACAGAGCATTTCCTTCATGCAGTGATGCGCAACTTGCAGTGTGGCTCGTGGCGTAAATTTCTAGCTCATACTTTTCCATTCCTGCTTATACCATGGGGACTATCCTTAACTGGTGATCACTGGTATAGTTTCAACTTACAGCTGCCAGATTTTTTTATTTATGTAAGCAAACTGGTCCTTTCTTGAAATCATGGGATAATTTGATGCATATTTACCACACTTACATCATTTATCATTGGTTAAATATACTCCTCTCTAGTAGTGTAAACATAGGCAGGAATATACAGTACGAGCCAGAAATTAATGTTGGGAGCCATGCTGCAGGTTACGCATCAAATACGCTTATTTATATCGGGAAACCCAGGTTAATTTGCTCCACTTACAAATCACTGAAACTTGACTGAATGTTCCTACCTTGATTCTATCGAGGAACGAAGGCCGCAGAAAGACTTCCCAGATGGACAGAGTTTTTCTCAGGACTCGGGTGCAGACCAAATCCCAGGTAGACAACCTATCATCCTGGAAGCACAGAGACATGATATTACTGGTACAGGGTGTACCAAATTAGGAGAGCTTCCAAGAACAATACCCGAGATAATATATGGTACATTGCGATCTAGTCATTTTTAAATTGAATTACATTAACTCAAGCTTTTGAATAAAAAAAAAAATTACAATCTATGTCCCCCCCCCCCCTTCACCGTATATACATTCATATGCACAGTATTGGATTTTCTTTTAAGAAATATTGAATATCCCATCTGTATGTTGCTATTTTGATCACAGAAATACTGCATATTCTACTGTGTCTCTTTGACTTACATACCTCTTTCTGTATTTGCCAGACTGAGTCCCTGATATCAGCCAATCGCTTAACAGTGTTGACAAAGTTCAGGAGTTTGCTCACGCCAGTTCTAACATCATTGACACAGCTACAAACAACAGATTTTATTATACCTCATTTAATTTTTTTGTATTTTCATTGGATGAAAGTCTATCACGTGTAATTCTGTAAATCGGTATGTTCCTTGATGTTGGTAGTCTATCTCGCGGATACCGCTGAACATAGAAATGGCCTTGTAATTAGACATGAGAAATGTTGCACGCAATTGTTGCACGCTGGGTCAAGAGTTCCCTCTCATTGTGCGCACTGATCCCTGTCGCTTTTGAAGATGACTGAAATGAACTTAGTACCCAATGAACAACACCAAGGAGTGCAGGATTGGGTATGAAGGCGGGGGTCAGTGTTGATCGCATGTCATCAATTGTCCTGCATTGAAGAAGTACAGACCGTACCAGTATTTCGAAACATCAATCCCCCTATCAAACTTCAATCACCCCAATTTTAGACACAAAATTCAAACAGACTGTTCTTATAAATTTGTCCACCTTCTAAAATCATTGAAATATTGAAGAAATAATGCATCATCTGCATGATTTGGAACCATTTTGTCAACTGTTCTAATAAATTTGATGACCCCAAACTTGATATTGCAAAAATTCACTTTCTGTGAATGAATTATCAGAGGGATTAATTACTGTAGTTCTCACAATAAATAGGCTTACGTGTTCACCCATTGCTCACAGTTGTCATGGAGATGCTGCTCAGCTACAGGAGTGGACAGTGCCCGGAGACTGGGGCGAAAATCTACAAGATGAGAAAAGTGATCACATTAGAGAAGCAGCAATGATGTGATAAACTGGACTGTTTGTTTCTGTACCAATAATGTATGTTCATTCCTTGTGTTAGATATACACGATAGTCATTCTGATGAGAGTATCAAGAAGCTTATCTGCAAGGATCACTGCTGCATGTCAATGGCTAAGGTATAGTGTAGTCTGGGCTATCTGACAGGGTCAACCTATCGGGACAATAATAAACATACCTAACCAAAATATTTAGCAACTTTAGGATCAGCCCCTTTTTTTTAATTTGAAATTGTCATGATGATTTCACTAGTGGTTTGCTCCAAATTTCAAAAATTACGCTTATCATATACTACTTTCTGAGTTATCACATCAAAGTAGATACAAATTCCGGTAATTATAAATCTACCTATGCATGGCTATAGGCTATCCTAACCAATAACTGATTTCAAACAAATTTCTCCCATTAACTCTATGTAATCTATACAAGTAAATCAATGAGCTGTTAGGTCCTCATATGCTTTAAATGCACTACATTGTCACGAGGGAATATTTATTTAACAATGAGCTACAGTTACATCCCACAAAGGAGTAATCTTTTTAGTTAATACCACTGCTTACCTGTAACAGTTTTGGGCAGACATTTTGAAGATATAGAACCTTGCAAGTCCAATAATCCAGACTCTGAAAGCCAAAAAATATAGATGACATTCATTACAACTTTCAAAAGTATAAATAATGCTTTTGAGGTACATTATATAGGATAATTTGAAGGTTAACTTCAGCACAGAGGCTTGAGTACTTAGACACACAAACAGAAAAACCTTCAAATCAATATCACTTTACCATTTGTTTGAGCTTTAATATGTAGTAAATGGTCAGATTTTGCATCCCTTAACTTAAGTTTGTAGCAACGAAACCACTACTTCCTGGTATTCCAGTTGCAGTGACCTTAATCATTGACCTTGTGACTTCAAAATAAATAGGTTTTTAGATATGTTTTTGAGATATGCACGGACATCAAACAATATTTTTGAACAAAAACACTTGTTCATTTGAACAATCTTACCTCCAGTTGATGTGCTGGTTACCGCCTGTAATGTTTTAAGCAACAAATTGGAAGGCACTGAAACAAATAGAAACAAAGACAGGTTTACTTGCTAAAGAACTGACAATTAACATTCATGAAATTTAGTTAGAGTTGGCCCTATCATAAAATCAAGACAACAGGTGCTCTCTGCAAACAATTATAGAAAATTCATTTTGTGATGGGTATAGTGCTGTTAAAAATTTAAACATGTAAACACCGTGGTTATCTCCCTTAACAACGTATCTATCTCCCTCACAACAAGGGAGCAAGGCATATAGGTCGTGTAAAACAAAGTGGCATGAATGTACGGTTTTTCCAATAGTGGGTAATGGCAATGTGGTCAGCCATTGTCCCAAGTCCCATTGAAAAGCGGTATCTCGTTCACATGAGCTATATGATGCAGGGCTCCCAGTGTGAATTTGTGGTTCGTATTTTCCCTCTCCTGCCTATGCCTACAGTATTGGGCATACTTTTAATGGTTCCCACCCTTCTTGAAATATAGTTTTCTTGGACATTCAAGGACCTAAATCAAGTTATTTTTCCAGGACTTTCAAGCATCTTTCAAACATTATATTCACAGAGATTTCTTGCATTTTCAATACTTGAATGCTTGCAAATGGAATACATGCAGTAACATAACCAACAACATAATAACGGATTTTTTTTTATCAAGGCTAACCTTCAAGGACTTCCCAGGACCGACAGGAAAAATACGAAGCTGCGCATCAGAAAACCCCTCGGCTCTGGGCGCCAGCCATTCATAATGTATTCAATTTAAAAGAAGACTTCAGGAACACCAAGCAGTCAAGTAACAAATATACAGATTATGAAAAATTTTGCCATTAGAAATGGCCTCAAACGTTTCCGTCCAATCAGAGAAACCGGTATTCATTACATAAGTCTGTTGATGCATCGACAATGTATACCAAATTTTACATCGAACATTTGAAAATTATCTGAGATAGAGATCCCTAATGATTTTGCATAAATTAAAGATGGCCGCCCATCCTTCCCACCACTCAGAGAAACTGATGTGGTTATTCATTGCAAGTCTCTTGATACATAGATTCTGTATACCAAGTTTCATATAGAACACTGAAATGGTATCAAAGATAAACATCATTAAAGATTTTGCATAAATTAAAGATGGCCACCAAGGTTTCCGCCCAAGCAGAAAAACCAGAATTGTCTATTGATACATCGATGATGTATACCAAATTTTACATTGAGCACTTGAACTGTATCAGAGATATAGATCATTAATGATTTCGCATAAATTAAAGATGGCCGCCCATCCTTCCCGCCACTCAGAGGAACCGATGTGGTTATTCATTGCAAGTCTCTTGATACATCGATGCTGGATATCAAGTTTCATATAGAACACTGAAATGGTATCAAAGATATATATCATTGAAGATTTTGCATAAATTAAAGATGGCCGCCAAGGTTCCGCCCAATCAGAAACGCCAGAACTGTCATTTATCGTAAGTCTATTGATGCTTCGATGATATATACCAAATTTTACATCGAGCACTCGAACAGTATCAGAGATAGAGATCATTAATGATTTTGCATAAATTAAAGATGGCCGCCCATCCTTCCCGCCACTCAGAGGAACTGATGTGGCTATACATTGCAGATCTCTTGATACATCGATGCTGTATACCAAGTTTCGTATAGAACACTTGAATGGTATCAGAGATATATTTCATTGAAGATTTTGCATAAATTAAAGATGGCTGCCAAGGTTTTCACCGAATCAGGGAAACTGGTTTGGTCATTCCTTTGAAGTTTCTTGATGCATCGATGATCTACACCAAGTTTCACACTGAACAGAGAAATGGTACCTAAGATACACAAGATTAATGATTTCGCATAAATTAAATATGGCCACCAAAGTTTCCAACCAATCAGGTCCAGATTCAATAGGGTTCTGGGTCATGAGCATATGGATGTGCAGTGCAAGTTTGGGGTGCCTAGGGTACGTCGTTCTAAAGATATCTTGGTAACAAGAAAGCTGTGATGGTTTCGCATAAATTAAAGATGGCCGCCAAAGTTTCTAACCAATCAGGTCCAGATTCAATAGGGTTCTGGGTCACAAGCATACGGATGTGCACTGCAAGTTTGGTGTGCCTAGGGTAAGTCGTTCTGAAGATATCTTGGTAACGAGAAAGGTGTGACGGACAGACGGACGGACGGACGGACGGACAGACGGACAGACGTACATGACGACGACAATACCCTTCGGCCAAATTTTGGCCGAGGGGTAAAAATCTGGAATTTCAAGTACTTTCAAGGTAATATAAGATTCAAGAACTTTCCCGGTTTTCAAGCACCCGTGAGAACCCTGGCATGCTATCAATCAGAAGAATGAAAAACAGGTACATTTGGTTCTGTTTATTTTTGTACCTCATTTGTAACTCAACTAACCCATTTAACACATATGATGAGAAAAGAATATCCTGTACCAAATTGGATAATTATCTGGAATTTGGTAATTGAATAATTGTCAAGAATACATAAACTGAGCTACATCTGACTATATATGTACAAGCGACAGAGGCGCCATATCAGCATTAGAGAAAATACTGAGTCAAACCCTTGTCTGATTGGGCATCACTCTCCACACAGAAGAACACTGCATGTATCTGGTGCACTGTGATGGAGATCAGCTGAACTACAGTACAGATCTGCTCCTTTATACTTGCATTATGCTGGTTAAATATCTGCTGAACTGCAGTCTGAAAAATATATACATGAAATATGCCAATTATTTTGCAAAAATTTATTTTCTGGTAAGGTGAATTCCAGGACTATTCCAATAATATTTCGAAAGAATACCAAGGTACATATGGTGAAACAAAAGATTCGGGTTTTCAAAACCAGACAAAAACACAATTTCAAATGTCAATGCTAAAATATAAAACTTGGGTATTTTGTCTATACAACTTCTTTTGTGCAGAATTAAAAATTAGTTATCATCTTTACTAATGTAACTCTTGAGGGACTTTTTCGATTGTTACTTTACTACTCCTTTGGCTTATGAAGAAATATATCACATATTCTGATACTATCAAACACTTCCTGAAACATGAAGCGCTGATAACCCCTCGGCCTAAGAGGTATGTAAATAGGGCCTTAATTGACAATGACTTTCGATAGTGACCACATGCATGTATGATGTAAGTTTGGTGTACCTAGATACATGTATACGGTATTCTTTCATGAGAATTGAGAGATGAATGAACGAAGTTATGTACAGAACGACAATATCTCAGGACAATTTTGGCTGAAGTCCCTGACCAGATCTTGTTTAACTTCAGTAAGCCTAGGTCTTATCATACTTAAAATATTCTAGTAATAAGAAGTCGGTGACAAATGGACAAATTTGATCCACTGACCCTGAAAAAAATAGGTCAATCTCATTGCTTTATTTCGACTGACTTTTGCTGGTTCATACTCCATGTAAGGATCACGAGACAATGCATACAATAGCCAAGTCTGGGGACAACAATGTGTCTAGACTTGTGCCTTTTCAGTGACACAAAGATCCAGACAATAGCTTCCTACATGAAGTATCGACCCTTTTGCTGTAAGACCACATGCAGGAATTTGTGAAGCAAAGTTTGGTTCTCCTAGCTAAGCATAGGCATTTCTTGACCTATGGTGGTAACAAACAATTTGAGATAAATTGACACATGCAGTTTGACCTGAATAAATATGGGTGAATCTCACCGATTTTCAATAGGCTTCTGCTCTGTGTTTCTAGGCATAGTCAATCTTGAGATATGGTGGTAAGAAAACTGGAGACTGACATGACTGATGGCGAAACATACATGACAAAGATAATACCCCAGGGCCAATTTCGGCTGAGCATGCTGAGGGGCAAACCCTGTGTCCTGATACATGTACATCTGATATTAAGTGATAACTCTGCTAAAATGATTTAATTTAATACCTTTGTTCATGAAACATACATGTCAGAGCTGTACATCATGTCCATGGATCTGGTTCATTACATATACATTACAAATTTCATTTTCCTAAGTCACTCACTTGAAGTAAGAAAAGAATTTGGTGAAGATGGTACTCACAGTGCGAGCTAACAGGAACTCGTTGAACACCTGGCGTGGAGTACTGTCCTCTAAAAGCATGGTAGAACACAGAGCCTCTGCTATCATCTAAGGGAACATGGAATAATACATTGATCACATGTTCATGTATTCACATAACAGTCTCATTCACAAATGCTTCATCATGTAATGCTGTTTTTCATTTTGACATTTTATGTATTTATTCGGTTGGAAAATATTAAATGTCAGTTCTTAAAGATCCGAACTAGTTCAACTTTTAAATTTCTCCAATCATTAATCAGTGACAACAGAATGGCCTCTATAATAGCTGTTATCAGTCTCTTGGAATTGGATTGTTCAGGGGCCTCGGAGCACATTTGAAAGTGGGGGGGCTGCATATCGGCCATGTTAAATGCTGGACTGGTGCTATCTAAGATAGGACTTATAACATTGCAGTCTCAAAGGGGGGCTGCCCCCCCCCCCGGTTCCGCGGCCCCTGTTGTTATTTTGGGGTAAGTTCTGACTGTTCTAAAATTGTCAATAGTGTATATGTATATATATAATAAACATGCCAATAGTTTCAGATACATGTATCTATCCTCAGTATATTCTTAATTTACAGTGTAGAAAATTTCATTTCATTTTAAAGGCGCTTAAGGAAAATATTTTGCCCTCACACTGTCAATAATGATGGCCATGTTTTGGGTGGTCAGTCCGTACCATAGATGACCCTTCAGGTGCTTCGAGTTTCTTTTTACTGTCCAAATTCAGTTTATTATATTTTCTCACTACGATTGAATCAACGCCTATGAATCAATCCCTCCCGGCATGTGTTCTACACTCCTAGACAAACTTAAACAAACCTCTTTTCATTGATAGGTGATTGGCGTGAAATTGAACCAGCTTCAAGTTCACAGCCAACAGTGGGGCAGGCCTGAGCAATATCCCATTTTTAGCATGCACACAGTGGTTTCTGTGCAGTTGTTTTTAAGTTTGTCTTCTCATACTACTGATTTGAAAGTAAGTTATGAAAAATTTTGGCTTGAAAATACACTTCTGTTCATCTGAGATGGCCCAAATTGTATTCCCGGACCAACTTAAAACCTCCTCTACATTTTATGTGTGTTTTAACTCTGGAATTTGCTTCGATTTTTCCCAGAAATTGCTGGAATCTCAGCACAACTGGACCTTAAGCTGAGTGCATTGCAATAAGGCCACTCCTACCATACATACATAGTTGTCTGCTAAATATGAAATACATAGGATCCAAGGAAATTTTGGAAGATGGTAGGGACCCCTACATCATGCATAGGAAGTTTTCACTATATCTACAGAAGGTCACGATTGTTTGTTTCAAAGTTCCAAAGTTCCTTCCAAAGTTTTCAAGCAATCAGGAGACTTGTGGAATTTGTCTGACCTGTAAATTTACTGTATCTTACCTGGTCTGAGGAATCTGCCTGCTTCAACAACTGTCGACAGCCCTACAATGTAACACAGCATGTACAAGCATTCTTAATAGGCTAAAGAAAATAAATTTCTATTTGAAGGAAAGACTTTTGTTGAAGGCGGACTCCTCAAGTGATTCAAAGAGTGAGTGAGTGAATAGAATTTAACGTCGCTTTCAACAATATTTCAGCTATATCACGACGAACCAACTAAGCACCACCCAGCCCAGTTGTGTTCCTGCTACTTCAAAGATGAAATCTTTGAAGCAGCCTGGAACCAGACACCCTCCATCCACCCTATAAAACACTGAGGACAGCGCACAAGACACAGACAGGACGCTTACATGGTGATATTACAGTGCTAGACATCACATATCAAGTTCCTGTTGCTTCTCACCAAAATGCATTGAAGCAACAGGAACCTGAACCCACCCAACCACCCACGTGATACAAAGAACATTGTTGGTTTTCATACAAGTTGTATTTCAACCATTGCATCAGTTTGCCAGAAAAGATGGATATATTCAGTGTGTGTGAAAACCCCCCCAAAAAAACAACATAAAAAGTGCCTGTGAATCCAGAGATTATTATCAAATTTTATTCAGTCTGATCACTAGATATTAAAACAGATCACATCACTTCAAAATGAAGCTTAACCCGGTGTTTGGTTGACAGAGATATCATGAACTGAGCAACTTACTCTTAACACATGATTGTAGGGTATATTCTTATCACATGGAAGTAGGGCTTATCACATGGGTGTGGTGTATATGCTTATCACACATGGGTTGAAATGTTAAAAAATGTCTCAATTGATGCCATGGCAATTCAACGATTATGAGGAAGTAAACTGTGCCAGTTTGAATACAATTACTTTTTGAGGAGTCGAGATGTACATGTACCTGTAGAATGTTGGTTTTGAAGTGGCTGATAGCGGCCCACTGTCGACTGAGTACAGGGAACCAGGAGAGGATGGTGGAGGATTGCTGGGTGTCCAGGTGTAAACTCGTGTTAATGTGACGAGATAACAGGTAAAGCTGTGTTGCCCTCAGGTAATCTCGTCCGTCTGTCGCACTCCAGATCTGATGATGGTCAAATGACAATTGCAGGTTTTATATTTAGATTTTAGTCCTCCACAGAATCAATGATGTTTTAATACTCTAACTCACACAAAACAAATTCAGTGTAAATGTATAACAAATAAGTTTTCATTTTTCCTACCACAAAGATCATATGCACCCAGTTAGATTCACAAGTCTGATTTATAATGTGGATAGAATATAATATCAGTACATCTCATTCACCAGACTAAATACCATAATGCTGTATGGCTCACGGATATCATTATAGGAAAGTTTGAAGATTTTCGATCTATTGTACAAACACTATCTTCTGAAGTACCAGTAACAATAACATTGGCATCTACCTAGCAACCCAAAATAATTTCCTGTCACACTTGAAGCATAAATAATATATGAGATATATATACCTTTTCTGGCATGTCCAACAACAGCTTAATTTGTGAAGCAACTCCATAGAACTGGGTCTCTTCTTGCTTCCTGAAACATAGAACAAGGGTTTAGTGAATCCCACAAGTCCACCTTGGTAACAGCATAGTCTGATCCACTCACAAAAAAAATTGAACTGAAAACAGAGGACTGTCTAAGATATAGATCGGAGATGGACAGATTGCCATCACATATTCCGTCTGCTTTTTGAGCAGGCATATGAAAATGAGAATATATCTCTTGACTACACGTTGTAATGGAAAAATACTCGAAAAGACAGCACTACCAGGACTAACTTTTTATTTTGCATGAGCTTTTGTGGGTATATATCTGAGGAAATGGGTTATATCAATCAATCATTCTTTATTTCTATACATGAATACATACAGAAAATGTTAAAACTAAGATAAAATATTACATTTATATAATAAAAGTTATATTGTGACATGACATAATCACCCCAGCCACAAAAGCTCATGCAAAATAAATAGTCTAAAAGTGCTGCCTTCTCGAGTGTTTTTTTCATTCTCAAGAGAACACGGCTACGTACTCAAATGTTATACTGATAAGTGTGTAATGGCCCTTGGGCGTGACTAGACAAGACTTACTTCTTCCTGAGTTCTGGTTTAGTCTTCTGTGATGATGATAATCCCTTCACCATGTAATTCTGTTTCAGATTCTTACACAGTTGTTCTATGTTACCAATACCTTGCATCACCTATACAACAATGACAAAGACAACAAATACGCCGGTTATTTGTTCCAACTGTAAATAATCAATATAAATATGCTGTTACATTTTTGCATGAATTGTTTTTTATATATCTAAAATAGCTAGGACACATTGAACCAAAATGAATTCAAAATCACCCTATCTGCCATGATATTACATCGAAATACTATTTTTGGTTGTGTCCTATTTTAGATCCATTAAAAAATCCCATGCTAAAATGTATATACACAAGATAGTGCCACGGCACTGTAGCTCATCTGGCTGTAACTGGCGGAAGTAGCTGTAAAAACTGCAATAGATGAGTTTCTAACTTGTGTTGTCTCCCCTGAACACTAAATGATCCATGCAGTAATTTCCTGAGATTTCGTGATAAAGTTTCATGAGAAATTCAAGATGCAGCCATATTGGATTTTCGAAATGGACCAAGGGTGAGTGAGTAGTAGGGTTTAACGTCGTTTTCAACCTTGTTTCAGTCATATCACGACGGTGCCTACATGTGCCAGAACATGAGAGTGTCCACAGTTCCTATTATTCTGGACACTGATCAGCCCAGTCAGTACAGCACCCGGTCACCCATCCAAGTATTGACCGAGCTCAACGAAATGGACCAAAAAAGGTATCTTCCACAACTGGACCACAAGGGAAACCTGCATACCCAATTTTACAAATATCCATGCATTATTTTTCTGAGAATTCACGATAACAAAATTTCAAGGGGAAATTCAAGATGGCCGCCTGGTGCCCATATTGGGTTCTCGAATCAGACCAGAAAAGGTATCTTGCACAGCTAGACCCCAAGGGGAACCTGTGTATCAAATTTGAGAAAGATCAATGCAGTACTTCCTCAGAAATCATGATAAAAGTTTCATAGAAAAATCCAAGATGGCCGACTGGTGGCCATATTGGATTTTCGAATCAGAGCAAAAAAGGTATCTTGCACAACTAGACCCCAAGAGGAACCTGTGTACCAAATTTGATAAAGATCCATGTAGTAGTTCCTGAGAAATCGCGATAACAAGGTTTCATGGGAAATCCAAGATGGCCGCCTGGTGGTCATATTGGATTTTTTAATCAAACCACAAAAGGTATCTTGCACAACTAGACCCCAAGAGGAACGTGCGTACCAAATTTGAGAAAGATCCATGTAGTAGTTTCTGAGAAATCACGATAACAATGTTTCATGGGGAAATCCAAGATGGCCGCCATGGCAGCCATATTTAAAATCATATCGACACGGCATGAACACATTCTGGTGTACTCATTGAGGAAAACATGCATACCAAGATTCAGCTTAATCGGCTAAGCGGTTTCAGAGAAGAAGATGTTTACGGGCGACACACGACGCACGACGGCCGACGGACAGTCAGGCCATGACATTAGCCCATCGGGCCTTCGGCCCAGATGAGCTAAAAACCAGATACAGACGAAAGCTCATTCCAAACGTCCAGAGATGCTGTTTTATATCACTTTTAAATGTGAAAGTTTACAATATAAAACTTGGTAATTTTGTCTGTATGAAACATTTTTTTGTGTGTAGAATTGAAGAAATGTTTGGCTTCTATATATATAATGTAATAACTAATGAAGTTATCACTATGTAAGTACCACTTCCCCTTTACTGCATTACTTACAGTAAGTCACACAAGACTTTCATCATATCTAAATACATGTACATAATGTAAGATATATCAGTGCAACACAGAATAAACATAGGAGGTTTTTCATGAAGATATAGGAGAAATATTTTTCTTGAATAATAGGACTTTACAGAGTCTGGGTGTATAAATTATATAAGACATTGACATGTTATACATAAAAACACTAGGCATCGGTAAAAATACACTACAACGGGACAGCCAGCTTTAAGACAATGGAGAGCCTTTTGAGAGAAATGGAAAATTTATAGGTGGGGTGGGGGTAATTTGCTTTAATGCTACATGCAAGGTTATTTCAATCATATTCAACAGAGGTGGGTCTGGGAGGGATCCCTTTGCTGAAAAAAGGGGAGTCGGGGTACTCCCGCAGAATTTCTTGGAATAGTCTATGTTTTCATGATGAAATTGATTCATTTGGGCAAAAATATAGTAAATATAGAAGAATACAGGAGGTTGTCAAAAATGTACAAAATTTAGAAGCACAAGGACCCCAGCATGTAGGATTCCTTCTGTTATATCTTGTCTATCTTGTGGACATACATTTTGAGAACTGTTCTTCATCTCTGTGATCGTGTCAGCTGCGGCTATCAAGTCTCGGTACCTCTCTCTGGAAAACAACATCAATACATTTCAGGATACACCGAGTCAAAATTAAATTGATAACAGTTATTTTGTGAGTATATATGGCTTCTCTAAAGCAATCTGGAAGGGTATAAGTTGAAAGTTGGTGGTAATACATCTTATCACATATTTGCCTGTGATACTGGACATTTAGCCCCGTTGATACTGTGGAATGACACCGTTCCATATCATGATATGGATTTCTACCCTCACGCGCGGGCCTGATATCGGTTATCGGCCCTTGAGCTGATATCGCGCACAGGAATGGTTTCCCCTCGAGAAGCTCGTCGCATTCTCTCCGCAGTCTGACCGAGCGCACTTTTGTACTTTTCACCTGGATCTTACTACGCATTACATGTTTTGAAGTATGCATAATCATTCGATAATCGATCTTGAATTTGAACCTTTTCGCTCTGGTATATCACCAAAATGGGACGAAGAAATTTTCGCAACATTGACTGCATTTTACCGAGGGTCCAATTTTCGATGAAACAGTTTCATGTAAAACTAAAATCTATGTCTACTTGTTTTGTCAATTACAATGCTACCATTCATCTATAAATATGTGATAAATAGATTATGATATACCCATTTCCATTCCGTCCCTGATATACCCATTTCCATTTCAGCCCTCGACCCCCATATCAGCCCTCGGGCCTTCGGTCCTCTGGCTGAAATGGGGGTCTCGGGCTGATACCAGGGCCAATATGGAAATGGGTATACAATAATCTCTATATATATAAAGAATGATGATAAATTCCAGAAATATCTAAGTTACTTCATATATCAGTAGGCTTTTACATTTATCATTAGTCTACTCACCCCACCATCATTCGCAAATCTTCTTTTTTTCTTTCAATATCAGATCTGGAAAATAAGATATTCAAACATGTGTTTTAACTTTCCAAGAGTAATAATGTGGTGACAACAGAAAAATTCAGCTCATCAGTCTCAGAACCAACTTTGACCCTTTGGAAATGAAAGAGTATGAATTGATTAACCCCTTTCACCGATCTACCCTGGGGTTGGCTTTATATAGGCTAGGTGTACATTTTTAAACAGGGAATGATCAGTGAAAGGGTTAATGATTCATCATATAGTTCAAGAACAATAGGGTCAACTCTCTATGTATTAGTTACGGGAAGTGAAGATCAGGAGTCATAACAAACTGGGAACTTTTGAATATTTTGTTCAGGTCAGTTATGAAATCTGTACATATTGTTGCTGTTGTTATGTCCCGTGCCAAGGGCAGAAATTTGTTTCAGCATATAGGCAAATAAATTTGAAGCTTTCATGTCTGGGTCATATCTTGTCAGGAAACTAGAAGTCTCTAACCGTATTGTGTGAAAAAGTTAATATTGAGTATGAGTTGATGAATCTCATCTGGATTAACTGGACATACCTGTGAATTCCAATGTCAATAAAAAATCCAAATTTGGTTATCAAGATATTCAAAGATTTAGGATTGTTGTTGAGCTAAGATGAGTGTTCAAAAATGTGATAAAATGGGTTGATTTCCATGCTTACATGCTTTGAGCTTCTTGAAATAAGGGCAGGAGTTCCTTTAGGAATGGCATATGCCGGTGTTCCAAATGCGATACACCATGCCCAGTTTAGTGTTCTGATTAGGATGGAGAGGAGTTCCAATTGGAATGGCATATGACATTCCCTCCATGTCATTGCATGTACCTCTGTGCTATTGTCTGACATGACATAGGCCATCCTTTCTCTGCCGAGTTCCAAAGACTATGCCATTAAGTTCCTAGGAGTTCCTAGGAATTCGGCACACCATGCCATTCTGTTTGGGATGCCTTATGGCAGTTCCTAGCATGCCCCAATTTCAAGAAGCTCCCTTAAGTTGGAAGCTGGGTTGTTCATGCGATCATTTTATATGTGGCGAGTTGAATACGGTTTTACATGTACCTGGTCTTCTTCTCTATGTCCCTGATCTCCTCAATGGTGTGTTTCTCAAATAGAGTATTCACCTCCACCTCTGCCTCAGGGCCATTACCTGTGCAAAGTGTGAACATGAAATGTTAACATTTAACCCAAGTAGCTACATGTACCTACAGTTTGATGTTGTGAGAAATTGAGTTTGAAATTACACACTGGTAAAGTCCAAAGCAACACAGTGAACAAAATTGTTGTATTAGAACAAAAACATTGTTTCACACATTGTTTCGTGTTTTTGTCGGTTTTTGTTCCCGTTCCCTGCACACAGCGAACATTTTATCTCGAAACTAATTGCCAGTGCCACAAGTTAGATGTAGCCTCCGGTTCAATCCTTTGTCACATGCGCGCGGCTCGCCAGTTGATTGGTTAATAATTAGAAGATGTTTTGAGAATTGTTCACAGTCACCACACACACATGACAAAAACTTGTTCCGGGACAAAAGTTTGATTCCACGAACATTTATTCTGAACAGATGTTTTCTTTTTTTGGGCCCCACACACAGAGCTCCGACAAAAACAGCTTGGAACACTGTTTTTCTTCTAATACAACAAATGTTCGCCGTGTGAATTGGGTTAAAGGCTACAATCTAGATCTAACTGGAAAGTTGATTGCACCACATTTCCTGGCCTAAAGAATGCATTTCAAAGAAATTAAAAAAAGTATACACTGTTCGCCGAAAGTATTGCCGAAATCAGTCTGATAAGTATGATATCCAACGAGAGATCCTGAAGGATCTTGGCGCCCACCATTGTCCGATAATTGTAAGCTAATGAAAAGAGGATCTTTTTGTCTATTGTTACTAAGACGATCGAGTTGTAATTTTGTTTACAGAATTTCGAATCTGATTGTAAAAGATCGAAAAAGGGACACTGGAAAACACCAAGATATAATCTTTCTAAGTTTCAGGAGTTTCAAGATTTCTAGAAACTGTACTTATGTCGGTTGTTATAGTACAAGGGAAATGAGTCAAGTTAGTCTGAAAGTGAATGTACATGTACGGAGGATCCTTCGTCTTCGTTCTGTAGTATTTTTTTTTTTTTTTTGCACGTGTCATCATTGGGTACTGGAAGCGAAGAAAAATCTCTTTGACACTTTGGCATACTTAAGATTTTATAATTAGGAACGAATGCTAATTCTGTTCTGTTTGCTGGACTAGTTTGAGATATCTCTTTTAAGATACCACGCTCGAAAATAGTAAGATGGTACAATACTTAATACTGAAGGGATCCGGTCCACGCAGTACTGTTGAAACTTCGAATTTGAAAGTGTCTGAATCCTGATTATTTCCCTTGGATCGAAACATGCAGTAGTTTACAGTTGTCGAGTTGTGATTTGTGTCACAAGTGTGACGTCCCTTCATGTAGCTGACCCGCCAGCAGACGAAAGGGTGGGGTAGTTCACTTGCAACTGTATGGACTAAAGAAAACCGATTTAAAATTTGAAGAAATACATTTTAATTCCCAATTATTTGAACTCCTTGATATGGAAGGCGAAGATATGGATATTCTCTATAGTCAATATATAGAATATGCCACACCGTTTGATCCGCCGACTCTTGTGATGCAACGTCACAACTCGGGAATACCGTATTAATTGGATTTTCGAATCGGACCAAAAAAGGTATCTTGCACAAGTAGGCCCCATGTGAGACCTGTGTACCAAATTTCAGAAAGATCCATGAAATATTTCCTGAGAATTCACGATAACAATGTTTCAAGGGGAAATTCAAAATGGCCACCTGACAGCCATATTGGATTTTCGAATCTGACCAAAAAGGTATCTTGCACAACTGGGCCACAAGGGGAATCTGTGTACCAAATTTGAGGAAGATCCATGGAGTACTTCTTGAGAAATCACAATAACAAAGTTTCATTGGGAAATCCAAGATGGGCGCCTGGTGGCCATATTGGATTTTCGAATCGGACCAGAAAAGGTATCTTGCACAACTAGGCGACAAGGGGAACCTGTGTACCAAATTTGATAAAGGTCCATGCAGTAGTTTCTGAGAAATCGCAATAACAAAGTTTCATGGGGAAATCCAAGATGGCCGCCTGATGGACATATTGGATTTTGGAATCGGACCAGAAAAGGTATGTTGCACAACTGGACCACAAGGGCAACCTGTCTACCAAATTTGAGAAAGATCCAGGCAGTGCTTCCTGAGAAATCACGATAACAAAGTTTCATGGAAAATCTAAGATGGCCGCCTGGTGGCCATATTGGATTTTCAATTCGAACCGAAAAAGGTATCTTGCACAACTAGATCATAAGGTGAACCTGTGTACCAAATTTGAGAAAGATCCATGCAGTACTTCCTGAGAAATGATGATAACAAAGTTTCATGAGGAAATCCAGGATGGCTGCCTGGTGGCCATATTGGATTTTCGAATCGGACCAGAAAAGGCATCTTGCACAACTAGACCGAAGATCCATGCGGTAATTCCTGAGAAATCGCGATAACAAGGTTTTATGGGGAAATCCAAGATGGCTGCCTTGTGGCCTTATTGGATTTTCGATTCGAACCGAAAAAGCTATCTTGCAAAACTAGACCCTAAGGAGAATCTGTGTACCAAATCTGAGAAAGATCCATGCAGTACTGAGAAATGACGATAAACTAAGTATCCTGGAGAAATCCAAGATGGCTGCCTGGTGGCCATGTTGGATTTTCGAATCGGACCAGAAAAGGTATCTTGCACAACCAGACCCCAAGGGGAACCTGTGTACCAAATTTGGGAAAGATCCATGCAGTAGTTCCTGAGAAATCGCGATAACAAGGTTTCATTGGGAAATCCAAGATGGCTGCCTGGTGGCCATATTGGATCTTCGAATCGGACCAGAAAATGTATCTTGCTCAACTATACCCCATGTGGGACCTGTGTACCAAATTTGAGAAAGATCCATGCAGTAGTTCCTGAGAAAACGCGATAACAAGGTTTCATGGGGAAATCCAAGATGGCTGCCTGGTGGCCATATTGGATTTTCGAATCGGACCAGAAAAGGTTTCTTGCACAACTAAATCCCAAGGGGAACCTGTGTACCAAATTTGAGAAAGATCCAGGCAGTAGTTTCTGAGAAATCGCGCTAACAAGATTTCATGGGGAAATCCAAGATGGCTGCCTGGTGGCCATATTGGATTTTCGAATCGGACCAGAAAAGGTTTCTTGCACAACTAGACCCCAAGGGGAACCTGTGTACCAAATTTGAAAAAGATTCATGCAGTAGTTCCTGAGAAATCGCGGTAACAAGGTTTCATGGTGAAATCCAAGATGGCTGCCTGGTGGCCATATTGGATTTTCGAATCGGACCAGTAAAGGTTTCTTGCACAACTAGACCCCAAGGGGAATCTGTGTACCAAATTTGAAAAAGATCCATGCAGTAGTTCCTGAGATATCGCGGTAACAAGAATTGTTTACGGACGGACTGACTGACTGACTGACTGACGACGGACGGACGGACGGACGGACGGCACGACGGACGGACGGACCACGGACCACGGACGAAAAGCGATTTGAACAGCCCACCATCTGGTGATGGTGGGCTAAAAATGAACAGGGTATAAACGATGATGGGTAATCTGCTATCCCTATGAACAGGGTATAAACGATGATGGGTAATCTGCTATCCCTATGAACAGGGTATAAACGATGATGGGTAATCTGCTATCCCTATGAACAGGGTATAAACGATGGTGGGTAATCTGCTATCCCTTTGAACAGGGTATAAACGATGATTGGTACTCTGCTATCCCTCTGAACAGGGTATAAACGATGATGGGTAATCTGCTACAGCTATCCCTCTGAACAGGGTACAATAAACAATGGTGGGTAATCTGCTATCCCTCTGAACAGGGTATAAACGATGATCGGTAATCTGCTATCCCTCTGAACAGGGTATAAACAATGATGGGTAATCTGCTATCCCTCTGAACAGGGTATAAACGATGATGGGTAATATACTATCCCACTGAACAGGGTATAATCGATGATGGGTAATTTGCTATCCCACTGAACAGGGTATAAACGATGGTGGGTAATTTGCTATCCCACTGAACAGGGTATAAACGATGGTGGGTAATCTGCTATCCCTCTGAACAGGGTATAAATGATGATGGGTAATCTGCTATCCCAGTGAACAGGGTATAAACGATGATGGGGTGAGTGAGTGAATAGAATTTAACGTCGCTTTCAACAATACACTCATCAACACCAAAGATACGCTTCTAACACATTTCAATGGGCAACATTGGCTGTAAGTGAAAAACTCCCTATCACTGACCTTTAATTGATATTGAGAGTGAAAATGACTCTCCAGGACAAACAAAAATTGTATTAAAGTATATTGTGATCGCTTCTCTTGTCTCTCCTACAATTTCACTGAACAGCTATCACAACTATCTTGCTATTTTTAAACGTCAAAGTCTGGAAATGAGTCGATACCATCACGGTGTACACTTTACCAGTTGTTTAATACGTTGTGGGGTTGGGGTCATGCCACATTTAGGCGATATCGGGTGGGACTGAAGACCCTGATGGGACATATTCCCGGTCTAGACTAGTTGAGTGGGTCCCTAACCCAGAAACTCTGGCTGTGATAGGTGAATATAGGTAAGGGGGTACGTACATGGCATTCCTATCACAGCCGGGCCCAGATCGAGGGTGGGTTAAATTTTCGCGATAAAACTTTGTCGCGACAAGCGGCTTTTCGCTGTCGAAAATAACGAAACGGGAGAGAAAAAATATGCCAATTTGATACAGTTTGACCGACCTGAGCTTCTTTGTCCCTGTACCATCTATCATGACTGTTTTTGATGCTGACAAAATGTGATCAAATGTGAGAAAAAACCTCCATTGATTTTAACGTTTTCGCGCCTTTCCGACATCTTGTGAGAATATGACCTTCGCTATTTTTATGTCGTGACCTTTCTGATCACGTGAATAAACAGACGTCGCTATTGGTTTAAAACCAGCATGGATGACGTGATTCAAAAGGTCAACCCCATTCTGCGCATGTCCCTGTAAACTGTGGATAAAGAAACACAACGGTTTTGTTGACAAAATCCGTGTTTGATGGGAGATTCCATCTAATTAAAGGAGTCATTAGGTGGTTGTCATAGTGCTGGAGATGCCAAATCATATTATTTATTCGATAAAATGCTTTTTGTGCCTCTGTCTCAATTCCCCACGCCGTGTGCAGTTAAAGATCTCGAGCGACTGACGTCTTATTTATTTCTTTTCTTTTCGGTCTGTATTAGTGATTCGGGCTAAGGGGTCAGCAACAACAACCCCCTTAAAAAAATAATAGACTCCTTAGCCGATGTTTCCGGGCTAAGTGGCTCCCGTTTATTTGGCAAATCCGTCATGTAAGACACATACCACGGGGGATATTAAAAATAATAGGTATATAACTTTACTATATATAATATACATAAGGGGAGTGCAGTGAGATGGCGGACACCCCCCGAAATTGTGTATGGACCCTCCTTATCCAGATGAAAAAACACCGACAAACTGCACTTTCTTTCACGCTACATGCTCCAATAAATGAATTTCAGACACCTAAAACGATAAAGACAGTAGTGGGTCACATCAACTTACCCCAGGTTAATGACAGAAATGGAAAACCCGTCATTTTGATCACACACAATACGACGAAATGCTGCCTACACGCCAAGCCAGTCCCAATACCGAGAAATGAAAGCGGTCACAACCTTCACCTGGTTTGACCTCGGACTGGGATTGTCACCTCACTGTCACCAGGCTACTTCGTAAAACCTCGTGTTTGTTCAGTCATGTCAGTAGGATACAGAATGAATGAGAAGCAGAACGAAGCTCTCCAAATATACTATTTTTGGAAAGCTTGTTGGGCCATGCTAGATCGCATGCAACTGAAACTGTCCACTGAATGTCAATCAGTGTCAACTTGACATTTTGCGGTCCAGTCCGAGGTCCAACCAGGTGAAGGTTGTGACCGCTTTCATTTCCCGGTATTGGGACTGGCTTGGCGTGTAGGCAGCATTTCGTCGTATTGTGTGTGATCGAAATGACAGGTTTTCCATTTCTGTGATTAACTTGGGGTAAGTTGATGTGACCCACTACTGCCTTTATCGTTTTAGGTGTCTTAAATTCGTTTATTGGAGCATGTAGCGTGAAAGAAAGTGCAGTTTGTCGGTGTTTTTTCATCTGGCTATGGAGGGTCCATACGCAATGCGGTTTTCGAAAAAAAAGAAGTACTTTAGACCACATAGCCAGACTCCAACACTCCATCAAAAAGGGTAATGCCAAACACCAATATACATTAGGAATTTTCTTGGATATTGAAAAGGCGTTTGACCTTGTATGGCAGGACGGGATTATCACCCAATTAAACAACCTGGGAATTAAGGGCAGAATACAACACTGGATCAAAAATTTTCTTCATGACCGAAACTTCAAAGTTCGTATTGGTAACACCATATCCATGGACCACCAGCTAGATAACGGCACCCCACAGGGCAGCGTCATAAGCCCCACCCTTTTTAACATCCTGATTAATGGCCTGGCCAACGAAATTGACACAAAACATCCTGAAATTGAACAATCACTTTTTGCTGACGATGCTGCCATGTGGAAATCTGCTGGCTCGATAAAAAAATTAACAAGTATAATGCAAAGGGTATTGAATACAGTCAGCGATTGGGCCGATAAATGGGGATTCAAATTTTCAGCTGTCAAAACTACCGGTGTGCTATTCTCAAATAAACAGAACACAGACATCACGCTATCACTAGGAGGACAGAAAATCGAGTTTAAGAATAGTGTCAAATACCTAGGTATGATATTCGACCGAAAACTCACTTGGAAAGACCACATTGACCAATTAATTATTCGGTGTAACAAAGACCTGAACCTTATGAGGTGCGTATCGGGTACCAACTGGGGGGCCAATAAACTTAGCTTAATCAAATTATATCAAACACTCGTCAGATCCAAAATAGACTATGGTTCAATCGCGTATCAATCAGCATGCAAGATCCATTTGAAAAGAATAGACAGCATTCAGTATTCGGCCTTAAAAATAGCCACCGGGGCGTTCAAAGGAACTCCTTTATGTAGTCTACAAATAGAAACTAATGAAAAACCCTTACATTTAAGACGAGAAGAGCTGTCAATGAAATATGCAGGGAAAACAATAGCCAAGGGCGAAAGCCACCCATGCCACAAAATTTTGGGCCCAAAAACCGAATACGAATTCCTAAAAACAAAATGGGAAAAAGACTGCACCACTCGGTTACACGATAGAACGATTATTCGAAGAACACGACATTCCAATCTCTCGTATCTCTGACACTGACAAGGTCAATAGACCACCATGGCAACTAATCACACCACACGTGGACACGAATATACATAGCCACATCACCAAACAGGACAACCCAGAGCATATAAGGGTCACTGCCCTCGAATATATTGACACACATTGGAAAAATCGCTTGAAAATATATACAGACGGCTCCAAAAACACAAGTCACAATACAGGTTCTGCATCCGTTATTCCAGAACTTGACATTCACGAAGGTTTCAAACTACCAGACAATATGTCTGTATACACCACTGAATTAGTCGCCATAATCAAGGCCCTCGAATGGGTTCTCCAGAACCGACCGGTTTCCACCGTTATTCTTAGTGATTCCTTAAGCGGACTGGTATCTATAGAGAACTCCAAATCCGACAGCAGACCTGACCTCATACACGAAATAGAAATTCTATGTACACAAATAAGAGACAATGACATTGACGCCATCTTCGCTTGGATTCCCGCCCACGTGGACGTTAGGGGAAACGAAGCCGCCGATAGGACAGCCAAAGACAGTCTCACCAAAACTGCACCTGACGTGCATATAGGACTAGGAACCAAAGAACTGAATTCCATCATTAGAACCAGAATAGATAGTGAATGGGAAAAAGAATGGAACGAAGAAAACCAAGGTAGATGGCTACATAGTATTCTAGATAAGGGGAAAAGACAGAGTTGTGGATTCCAGCTAGACAGCAAACGTGACGACCGCATCATCACAAGATTAAGACTAGGCAAAACCGGACTTAAATCACATCTGTCCATGCTTCTGAAAAACACCTCACCACTCTGTACCGCATGCAACAATGTAGAAGAAACAATAGAACATGTCCTACTTGAATGCCCAAAACACTACCCACAACGCGAGGCACTTAGAAACGAATTAAAAAAACTCAACACTCCCTTAACATTACCAGCGATATTAAACCCTAAGCCCCCCATTAGAAAACAGATATTCAAGTCCTTAATAAATTTTATCAAAACTGCTGGCTATTATTCCAGTATCTAACACTACCCCCGTGCATGCGCATCACTAACTATGTCAGCATTGGCCAAAATTTATCTTTTGGAATAAAATATAGGCAATGTGGGCACTGGAGATACCATGTTCCGTGTGGGCCGGTTGCCACATTAGTCTCAAAAATCGGAGGCCAAGACCAATCAACATCCCTGCGACAATATTGGCCAAAATTTCTCTTTTGGAATAAAATATAGGCAATGTGGGCACCGGAGATACCATGTTCCGTGTGGGCCGGTAACCACATTCATCTCTAAAACCTAAAGGCCGCTACCAATTCAACAATCAAGGACATAAATCAGTAGCACACATCCAAGAAACAACCACGCACACGAATAATGTCACTCACAAAAATGAATACTAATTTCTTCAATTGTGTTCCCTTACCTCCAACCCTCGTTAACGAATGTTAACCGTCCGGTTTTCTAGCAGGGGCAGAAGACTGGAGGTTATATCAAGCATTCACATTTGGCCTTAATTATAATAATATTGTTATTTATAATATTTAGTACCTAATTAGTTATTGTTATTGTGTGACTTAGATCACGATAGTGCCAGTCGGTGGCAAAATATAACACCAGAAAACAAAAAACTACAAACTCTTCTATTCTTTGTAATACAGGCACAGAACACTGAAGAACACAGACGAGGAAGACCAGCATTAAAACAGAACACCGATGACGACAAATATTATAAAACAGCACCATGGTGGACAAGAGTAAAAACAGAAGACGGATGACAATCACAAGAATGCCAACATCGCCGCACAACAAGAAACGTCCAGAAACAGAACACCACATCCTAGACCACACCGACACGCTACCCCATAGATGACACCGAACAGACACCTTAACACAGAATATGTTCCTTTGACTTTCACGCAATATAGGACGTAGACCTGCCGTCCTGTGCCCCAATACACACTCCAAGCAATTGTTACAGGCACAGATTTCTGGAAGAACCCACCCTTTCCCATGAGCGCCGCTAGAAAAGTCGATCAGAAAAATCCTGAAGTCGCCCATGGTTCTCTCAGTTTTTTCTGGACGGCTTTGTGTGTACAAAGGGGTACCAAGACAAAGGAATCATACACGCGATTACAGTGAACTCACAATTACCAGAAAAACTTACCAAAAAAACCCAGAAAGAGACTTACGAACTTGTACATATAGCGATTCTTATTTACCTCTATTTATATCTCCTACTAATCTCTCATTGTTATTTATTATTTACCTATTTATTTATTTATTTATTTATTTATTTACTTAGCGCTGGAAAAGATATTCAATAAACAAAGTAATGTACCGCGAAAGTCAAATAAAACATTGAGTTGATGGGCCGCGAAATCCGAATGGGAAGCGGCCCTTAAACTACAATTTCAATCAATCAATCATGTAGATCATTAGCTTTGAAAAAGTTGGAAGTATCTCCAACGAAACGTCAGCTCCACAGCAATAAAGAAGTTGTTATCCATAGAATAGCCTTGTGTTATATTATATATAGTTATACACCTATTATTTTTAATATCCCCCCGTGACACATACAATAGGCGACTACATGAGCATTTTAGCCTCTAATTCAATTTGTCATGATTACACATTGTTTGTGCCATATTCACTTTTATTCCGTTTTCGTTGCTTGCTCAGTTAAACTCATTACTTTATACTCGGTATCATATGTCCATCGATTCTTTACTTTTTCCAGTCATGATTGCAAATAATATAAATACATACGAGGCGTTTAACAATAATCTGTGGAATGTTTTGCCTTTCCGTGATATGGATGTTATCTCAAGCTTATTCGATAATTTCCCTGACCAGAATACCTATACCTCGAATACAGACTTTCAAAATTTATGTTTTAATCCGATTCAACTGAACTCCAAAGAATCAGCCGATTACATAACTGTCAGATGATAATATCCATGAATCTACCCACTGGAGTATGATTAATTCTCAATCAGAATATTTCGTCGAAGACTCCTTTAACAATAAATTCACTGAATTAAACAGCAACGGATCAGAAAACATATCGTTTTTACATATCAATGCAAGAAGTCTCAGAAAGAATTTCTCCGAAATATTTGGCTTCATTTCCAACCTTAGGTGTAAGTTTACTGTTATTGGTATTTCCGAAAGCTGGTTAAATCCTGCCACAGAACAACTTTATGAAATACCTGGATACACCCCTTACTTCTCATCAAGACAAACTAAACGTGGGGGCGGCGTTGTTCTCTACGTCAACGACAATATTAAATCTTGCACTGTCAGAAAAGATTTATCATCGCATGATGTTGCACTGTCAGAAAAGATTTATCATCGCATGATGACCAATATGAATCTTTGTTTGTTGAATATGACTGCCCTCCAACACTAAATGAAACGAACAATACAAAATTTGTTATCGGTATATTTTACCGTCCTCCAAACAAAAATGTAAATTACTTTAATGATAAATTATCATATATACTGAATACTCTCAAGCCCGAGAAAAAGAAATGCATAATAATGGGGGATTTTAACATAGATTTATTTAAAACCGATCAACACATACCTTCCAAATCGTTTCTTGATATAATGAATTCTTACCATTTTTTCCCCAAAATAACAAAACCTACTAGAGTAAATTCCAGCACAGCAACTCTTATTGACAATGTTTTCACAAATTCCTATACCGAAACTCTACTTTGTGGCATTTTCCTGACCGACATAAGTGATCATTTTCCGATCTCCTATATTGAAAATCAATGTTTAATAAATGATCAGCAAAATAAAACCTTAACTTACCGACATGTCACTGCAGAACAAAAGGAGAAGTTCTTAAATAAAATAGTAAATGTCAATTGGGATGAAGTTATAGATGAACCTGCTGATGTTAATCGAAGCTATGAACTATTTACAAACAAGTTTTCTGCTATCTATAATGACTGCTTTCCGGTAATGAATATAAGATAGTAAGAAGTTCTAAAACGAAAAAACCATGGATAACTCAGAGCATATTGACATCTATAAATGAGAAAAATAGGCTTTTCAAACTTCAACTTACTATCAATGATCCTTTACTACGAAAACAATATAGACAGTATAGAAATAAACTAAATCATACCTTAAAAATAGCTAAGAGAATGTTCTATCATGCGAAATTTAATGAATCCAATAATGACATAAAGGAAACGTGGAAAACTATCAATGAATTGTTGAATCGAAGAAAAACAAATGTTCTCCCTGACAGATTTAGGATAAATAACACTGATACAACTAACCCACTGAATATTGCGAATGGCTTCAATAAATATTTTTCTGCCGTTGCTTCTAATCTAGCCGCTAATATTCCCTTGGTTGGGGTAACTTATACTGATTTTCTAACTGAACGCAACAATATTGCTTTCGAATTTCAACCATGTACAGTGGGTGAAATCCATGAATTGCTCCTGGATTCCAAAAGCTGTGCTGCTGGAACCGATGGTTTATCTATGTCACTTCTTAAGCCTGTACTCGATTTTGTTACTCTCCCGTTGTGCTCAATTGTAAATCTCTCCTTTGTAACAGGTGTCGTGCCATCCTCAATGAAAATTGCTAAAGTTACTCCCGTTTTTAAATCTGGAGACCCTAGTCTGGTAGAAAATTATAGGCTGATATCGGTTCTTCCATGTTTCAGCAAAGTTCTCGAAAAGTTAGCAGCAAAACGTATCAATGAATTCTTATGTACACACGCAATTCTTTGCTCAAACCAATTCGGATTCCGATCCAATCACTCTACTTTCCTAGCTGTTTTGTCTCTCTAGAATCACTGGTCTCCGCCAAGGAATCCAAACAGTACAGTATTGTTTCTTTTCTCGATCTTTCTAAGGCCTTTGACACTGTCAACCACGATATTCTTCTTCATAAGCTTCATCATTATGGATTCCGGGGCGTGAGTAACCACTGGCTCAAGAGTTACTTATCTGAACGCTACCAGTCGGTCAACTTCAATGGCACGGCATCTGATTTGAACCTAGTTACCTGTGGTGTTCCACAGGGATCCGTCCTTGGTCCTATATTATTCCTGATTTACATCAACGATCTCAATGTGGTTTCTCAACTTCTTAAAATAATTATGTTTTGCTGATGACACCAGTGCTGTATATTCCCATGCAGATCCGTCAACCCTATTTCAAACTATGTCAAACGAACTCTACTTAATGTACAATTGGTTTTCTTGTAATATGTTATCCCTAAATATAACGAAAACTAGATTTATGTTAATAAAACCAAATAGTAGGGCTCATATGTCATTTCTATCGCAATTATATATCATGGGCCAGGAAATTGAACAGGTTAAATATTTTAAGTTCCTTGGCATTTACTTCAATGAAAAACTGAATTGGTCCACTCATATTAACGAAGTATGTAAAAAAAATATCCAGAAATATAGGAGTAATCCATGTTATAAAAAACTGTCTTAACATGAAAACCTTACGTATCTTGTACCAGTCTTTAATCTATCCTTATCTACAATATTGTAACCTGATATGGGGAAATACGTATCACAGTCACCTTTTGCCGTTAATTAGACTGCAAAAAAGAGCAATAAGAGTCATTTCTTAAGCAACAAATATGATCATACAGCTCCTTTGTTTGCAAAACTGAAACTGCTGACCCTAAACGACATTAATTCTGACCTTAATCTACGCCTTGCCCACAAATTTCTCTACCACCCTTTCCTTTTACCGTTTGAATTCCGATCCTACTTCACGAGATTGAAAGAAATACACCAATACCACACTCGTGGCCATGATCTTGACCTATATAGACCCTTTTATCGTACTGACCTTAGTCTGTACACTCCTAAAATAAAGGGGCCAAACGAGTGGAACAAATTACCCTCGGAACTGAAACAATGCAAATCTATTTCTCTTTTTAAATCTAAGATAAAAACATATTTATTGCAAAATACCGCTAATTAATATATTTTATTTGCAAAGCTGAGCAATTGCATCATACCTGTTGATTATTCACCCGAAATATAAACTTTGTGCTTTTTTATTCCAAATCTGCCTTTTCTTTTATTATAGCGAGCGGAGCGCGGCCGCAAAGCGGCCGCTTGCGAAACAAGCTCTATAGGCATTGCGTAGACGTGCATATATGAAACAAAACATAGCAAAATTTAATGAAAACAAAGCAAAATTACAACAACAACCTATATCCTTGAATGAAAATACCGTGATTTCCGTTTCCGGTCACCATGGAGGAATTGCATGCCGGGACAAATCACCCCGTGATGAAGAATTAAAAGAAGAAAACATATAGCCTAGCTGGCATGTCACTTTTCGAAAGGATTTTAATTTATGAATAATTTTATACAGATGAAAATAACTGCAGACTAAAAATGATTCGTTATGCGGCCTTCGTCCTTGTCGAAGATGTCCGAGAAAACGCAGACCACGTGACCAAGAGTTCAATCAACAACTTTCGCAGGGAAAGCGGCACTCAAAACGGTGCACATCTTTCGTCAAATTTAGTTCTATAGCAAGCAAAACCTGCATAAAATTCATACATGTATCTATGGAAAGCTTATTTATTGCGTTTTTAGATCTGAAGTAGCCTATCGTGTAAATATGATCGGGCATTTGTTAGAAAATAAACATTTACGACGTAGTCGTGGTTGTAAAATCAAGCCATTCAACACTGCCAAGTTCGTTGATCTCGCCGAAGTCCGTGTGAGGGTCCTACTATTTATCGGCCAGTCACGCCCCGTCAAGTTCAGTAGCGTGCAACTCACGTCCACTCATGTTCAGTAGAGAAGAGATAACCGCCCAGGCACGCATTCAGCCATCAGTGACGTCCTTTAGCAAATGTCATGTCCAGTGGAGATAACTGTACACCCAGCATTTGAAAATTGTGATTTTGCGTTTTAAGTTTAAAATTTGAATAAAAAGTTCGAAACCTATTTATTTTTTTTTATGATCATTGTAACTTGTAACATTGTTAATTTTAATTTCGAATTGGAATTTCAGTTTTTTAAATGAAATTTCAGTTTTAATTGAATTTGATCAAGATTAATGTAAACTTATTTTTAAATACTTGAATTTAAACTTGAATATAATTTTAGCTTGAAATTAAAATTTGATAGTTGAAAAAAAGTTTGAAGAGAACATTTCATATGGAATGAAGTCCAGAACTAATTTTTAAATTCACTTCAAAGTCAAATCAGTTCAAGATTGTCCCTAACCTGAAGCTAGGGAGAGTATGTTTCAATTTAAACTTTCAAAGTTTACATTCAAAATTAATAATGAACTTCAGTATCTGTTCCTGTGATGGATATGGGCAGATCAAATCAATGGAATCCTCAAAAGTACTTTAGATTTCATCCATTTCAAATATTAGCTTTGTGTGGAACAAGAAATTATGCGAATGAGTACTACAAGTCCCTGTATAATTGTGTTAATACATCCGTAAACAGTTTGGAAATCGGCCATGTTTCCTTCCCATCGTGCAATGCGCACCACGAGTTACTTTAGCTCACGTAATGTTGTAAGTATAGGCGCCAGCAAGAAATGCAAAAATAAATAAATTTCCCTTATGCTTTGGCTCTTCAAACGTTTCAAAATAATTCTTTAAGTCTTTATCACTCTTTTATTCTTATTGGCTGGTTCGGATGGGTTGCATAAATGGATCTACAGCCGAAAGATGTTGACTTTCTGTACTAGAGCCTACGGAGATTTTCTGTTGAACTCGTGAAGCATGGGCGACAACTCTTGTTGTACCCGTCCTCACACAGGCGTTCTTTGAAACTGTCCACGGATGTATTTAGAGCTGGTGGAAAACTTGATATGAATAAGCAAAGACAGAAACGAGAGGAAGAAGTATTTCTCCGCTCGCTTCTAGGCTTTGCCTATTCATATTATCTTGATTTTGTAATTAATCCGGGATAATTCAAACCCTTCGGGGTTTATCTCCTGCCAATCTATATGTTCTCTAATCTGTATATACTACTGTACTTGTATTCCCTTTCTGTATATGACTGTTTAACTTGATTTCTTTTGATTGGTGAATAAACAAACAAACAAAACAAACAAATGTGGGGAACCATTCAACCAAGGAATGAAAAGGGTCAAGTATATTGCACATAAAGTGTTGCCGATTGAAGTTGCCTTAAATTACGGGGCTGCCGTTTATTTGCTCCCACACCTCCCCCTTGAGTGGCGAAAATTGGCCACTGCATGGCCGGGCTCTTGATCACTGATTATGAAAATGAAACTTATACAAACAGTTTGTATAGCAGTTGACAGTAGCTTTAACTCCTTGAAAACTTAGATAGTATCATACTACGACAGTGGAGTAAAGGTATGTGATATATAAACTGTCAATTCATGATAACTTCGTAAACCGGCTCACTCTTCGAATCGGGATCAGCCGCCATCTTCACTGCGCCACGCAACATCTAAAGGGAAATAACTTGGCAAGAGAACAAGTTCTGTCCAAATCGCCAGCAGGATTATCTCCCCTTATACTTAGGATGAGCCGAAGTTTTACCGTATGGAAATTGGGTTCTTCCGAGGCACTTTTAACCCATCTTCATACACAAGCCCACTTATCCGATTAAAATTCGAATTATCCTTGATATATCAAGCCACCAGCTCTGTTCAAAAAAATTTATAAATAGACACGATACGTCATTGATTTCGAATCTATTTGAATTTCGAAATCTGCCGTATGAGTTGGTCATTGATTGACTGTCCTTTGTTCTATATTGTATTCACATAAAGTACCGGTATATTATAATGGTAACACACTTTAGTACGGTATATATCTATTTCTGAAATCATTGTCTCTTATATTGTTTCGTTATTATGTTATTTGCCATATTCTCTATGTGACGGAGTCGGGATGCGTATGGGTTTGGCCTGTTGGTTGATGTACCGGTAGACTACCGGCAATAAATTTGATAATATAAAAATGATAATTTTACCCAACTTTAGTATTAGTTTTTAGTCGCTTTTCCAGAAAACAAATTGCCGTATATTTTCCCTCTCATTTCTCTCAATGAAGCAGCAGTGCGCCTATGGCAAGCCGTTTCAGTATTCAATCGGTTATTTGACATATGTCGAAATCTTTTGCACATATGCCAAAAGATTTCGACATATGTGTAAAAGAATTACACATATGTATAAAAGTGCACATTTATTCCACAGATGTTGAATGGTTTTAGACATATGTGGAAAAGTTTTATACATAAGTAAATTTCTTTTACATATAAGTGAAATAGTTAATTTATTTAACAAAAGTTTTCCACATATATATAAAAATTTTCAGCATATGTATACAACTTAATGTATTTTACATATGTGTAAAACTTTTCCACATATGTGTAAAGCTTTTCAACATGTGTATAAAACTTTTCAACATACGTCTAAACTGTTTTTTACACATATGTGAAATTCTTTTGTACATAAGTGCCAAAACTTTTCAACATATGTGGAATAACGGATTAAATACTGAAACGGCTTGCCATATGCGCCTACCGAAGATATGTTTTTATCCCTGCAAACTATAGCCTATAGGACCATGGACAATATTGTTTTACAAAATTATATATAATCTTGTGCAATTATCGTAGTCAAAAAGTTTGAAATATAAGCCTGACATAAAAGTGTGTGGATGAGTGGAAGTGACAAGTCTAAAACAGTTGTGTAAAAGATTGATGACGTATGCATGTTGTTCAAAGTGCAGTGTGAGAAGAAAGATCTTTGAAACACTGCAAGTAGTATAGAAAGAGCAAATCTAGTGGCATTGTTGAGGGGTACATTGAGGGGGAGTATAGGCGACTGGGAGATTTTATGGCGTTACGGATAACGTCAGGGCCAGGGCGAGGGTCACGCCTGGTGGTTCTACGAAAGAAGTCACGTGATTTTGTAAAACTAGGATTTTCCTGGGTAAAATGCGGGAAAATGGACTCTACACGCTGTCAAATGGGCTTAGGTGGGCCGTACATGGTCTACTTGGGTCGTGCAAAGTCTCGACTCGTCCAGGCCGGACACGTGATGGACGGGAAGATATAAAACTAGGAATTTCCTAAAATAAAGCAAATGAGGACAATGGATTTTACACCCCAACATACAGAAAAAACCCCGTCAAATGGGTCTAGATTGGCCCTATGGGTTGGAAGGGGGCCGTGGACTTCCGAGTGGTGCATTGTGGTATTACGGTTGCAAAACTAGAACTTCCTCGAAAATAAAATGCGGAAAACGGACTTAACACCCCAAAATTATTGAACATTACATTCAGACCCGAGAATACGGTGGATTTTCGGACGCAGCCTTAGTATCCCAACCTCGCTTTTATTGCAGCTGTTCATGTGAAGACTGTGAAGTACCCACATGGCCCCTAGCACCGGCTTAATCGGAATTAGATACGCTAGTTCGGGAGCTGTGATGACAGATCAGCTCAAACAAATAATTCATCAGATGTTCATGGATGAGCATCGTGGACGTCCGATTGAGTAAACGCCTCAACATGGGGTAAACCTGGTAAATGCAAGAATACCCAGAAAAACAAACCTGTAATGCCCGACATCGTACGGTTTAAATTTCCCCCCAAAACAACATATATTTGTCGAATTACGTGTACAGAGGGCGGGCCTCGGGGACTAACAGTCCACCAACAGAATCCTACTATATACAGGTAATTAATTGGGGATATATGCAAGAGGTGGGAACAATTGACGACGTCTGGAGACTAAAAAGAAACCATATGACTCTACAGGAAAGCTTCCCTCGGCACCTAACATTTAGACCCGAGAATACTATGAATTCTCGGACGTAGCCTTAGTATCTCAGCCGCGCTTTCATTGCAGCTGTTCATGTGGAGACGATGAAGTATCCACACGGCCCCTAGCACCGGCTTATGCGGAATTAGATACGCTAGCTCGGAAGCTGTGATGACAGATCAGCTCAAACAAATAACTCATCAGATGTTCATGGATGAGCATTGTGGATGTATGAGGAAGTAAACGCCTCAAAATGAGGTAAACCTAGTAAAGGCAAGATTACCCAGAAAAAATCACCTGTAATGCCACACCGTCAAACCGGACTAGTTGAGCGGAAGTTACGTTATTGATGACATAGTTAAAGAAGCGCAGATCTTCGGGGCGCGTATGTTTGGGTTGGGTGTAGAGGTGGCTACCAACACAGCAATGTACTAGCGCATATGATGAGTATGTGGTTCTCGTGGGATAGAATAAGCGTGGAGATCTCTCTACGGGAACGCCCATGCGCACGTGGAGAGTATAGTAGAGTCGCTTGGATATGAATCACAGGATCCCACACACTCATTCCAAATGTTCCTGAGCCATAATGGAGACCCATCCCAATGCGGCTCGCCTTTTACATCATGCAGTCAAGGTTGATTCCCTCATGGGGTACCGAACGGTGGTTCCAGATCCTGAAAGAGTTCACAGAGGTGGTGCTTGATGGAGTCGATTCGATTGAGATGCGTGCTACCACCCACTTTTACTGGAGTATGAGGGTCATCCACGACCAGCGATGGCTCTTCGGCCTCACAGTGCTCTTTGCCATATTGACCCTCATCCTGTAGCAATAACAGTCTTGCATAAAAATGTTTTCCGAAAAAGATATGGGTAACTACATATAGGCACACTGTTTCGTTCTTCTCTCCAGCACACACACACACACACACGCACACACTTGTAGTTCGTGCTAAGCCCAATTCTGATGGGCTAGTCTGTAAGTTGTTTTCCATAAACCCTTACACCAGTCTCATCATGGTCCTCGGTCTGGGAGTACTCGCTGAACTTCTGCTCTTTTGTGGCGTGGGGTACCCACGGCAACGATGGTAGAGGTAAAGCAGGTAGTACTGTCCACACACACTACTGTTCAGGCCTTACAAAGCTTGACTATTCCAACACCATGTCTCTGTGCCTTCGGCTATGAAGGCCGTCAGGTCGAGATGGATGGATGGCAGGCCTCACAGATCAAAATATTAGCCCTGGTCTTTTTCAAGTACACGACCACCCAATACTCCCCGGCTCGATCAATCGAGTCTGTTTTGAGCACGTATACGAACCGGGGTACACACGGTCTAACGGTAACACATGTCGGGCAAAACCGTTTCCACGGATCGCTCTCCAGCACGGTTAAGATCTGGTCCGTATCCATGTTAGGTGGGATAGTCGCAGAGAACGTGTCGGCAATTCGCTTCGGCGTAGCAAATCACCCGTTTTTGACAGCATGATCATTATTCTTCACTCTTGCTAACTGATGTCTATAGCACCATCCTGTTGGACGTAACCATTCCTTCAAACGGGCATAAATCAATTGCTGATTGATCACACCTACGCGCCACTATAAATCGAGTTCAAAAGTGAATATTTGGCAGGCCAAAATCCGCACTTTTTCGGGGCACGAATGATGATTCCCTTATCGCGATAACATTTTACAAAAACGAGTACTTTTTTTTCAATTTCAATAGCTCACTTGTCCCCTGAAACGAAAAAACGAGTATGCCCATTGAGAAGACATACACTTTTGCAGGATTTTTGTTGAAGATTTTACAACTATTTATCGCTGAACTTGTGCCTTTTTTCAGTCGCACAGAATTTAGGTGGGAACTGCATCCTAAATTCAGGGTCAGGTCAAAGCAGATCAACGTGTACCTGTCACAATAAGAGTCAGGATCGACGAGGTTCTCGTAACTTCGGATGTAATTTCGCAGTCTAAAATTCGGTTAGAGGGGTCGTGCTGGAACCTGCTGTCCCTCCAAGTGCGAGGCCACAAAATTGACGTTGAAATGCTTAAAGTAGAAGGGATTGTCCGCATACGCCCCATTGAAACTGGTGTTCCCCACGCAGGTTATGGTCAGTCGCTTCGACAGATCCCCCGTGAATAAATTTTTCTTGGTTGGTGACCAGATTCTGAGCCGGAACGGAACACACTTTGGTTTTCATACATCTGATTTTTTATCCAAGGCGGTGGTCGTACAAGGCTGCACCGGTCGTACAAGGCTGCACCGGTATGCAGTAGAGTCCGCGCCAGTCCGAGTTTGATGGGCATGACGTTATAAGGTACTGGATATCCACCAGCCCACATTCCCATCGTCCAGGGATATGTGAGAGTTGTGGCAGGTGGGCGACGGGATGGGCTAAGACAATGTCCGGGAATAGTTTGGCTGAGCTAGTACTAGACAGTGTGAGACAAAGCATGACGACTGACATTGTCCCACGAGAATTAAACGCAACATTAAAAAGGTAGCGGAAAAGATGCCGATGAAATTGACGAAAAAAAACCATCACAAGAACCAGACGTAATCCCGCGATGATTTGTATCCCAGCCAGGCTTTTATTGTAGCTGTTGATGTGGACATCTTGAATGACATGACCACACGGCCCCTAGCACCGGCCTGAGGGGTACCAGATACAACCTCTTTCAGAACGATGATGTAATAGCCTTATCAAGTCATCTGATGGAAAATGAACTATGTGACCACTAGATAGAAAAAAAAACGGTCCAAACGAGTAGTAGAGCTAAACAATGGTTTCTGGCATCAATATTTCGGTCGGCGATCAGTTTTCTTAAACAAAGATACCATTAATGACTTAGACGGTCGATAATGTCCTGATTAGGGATTGTAGTATAGAGAGTCGAGAAATCTCATGTGGATACATGTCTGTCCGTTATGTGACCTTCAGCATCAAGTTCTTCCGCGTAAGCCATCTTGAAATTTTCAATATCCACATATATTGAACGCCAGAATTTTTAAAAATAGTGGCGCAATACCTTTCACAAAATGCTAGAAACTTGATGGTGCATCTTATAGAACCAGCTATGAATATAGCTTTGTATGGTGAGTTATGCATATTGGGAGTCCATTTCAATTTTCTTATATCGTTGTGAGTGGTTGGGAGAAAAATATCTCTTGAATCTCTCCATATACCGACAACAATTAAACGCAACGTTAAAAGGGTGGCTGAAAACGATGCCGACGTATACTGACAAAACGTCATACCACCTCGCTGGCAAATATACTGACGGCATATTTCTAAAAACATTACAAAAACCAAAACTGATCATATTGAATGACGAACTAGACGTTTGTATTGTGACGATTTGTATCGCAGCCATGCTTTTATTGCAGATGTTCATGTGGACCACACGGCCCGTAGCAGTGTCTTGGGCTGTATTAGATACAAGTATTTTCAGAGCAATGAAGTAATAGCCCTATCAAATCATCTGGTAGAAAATGATGTATAATATGACAGCCATATAGAGGAAACGACTCAAACGAGGGACTATTAATAGAATGCAACTTCTTATTCAGAACAAATATCTGTGAGGCCCGACACCGACCAAGCTCTTCATTCTCCACCCTTTTTACAAGTCACAAAACTACAATCACAATGATTAGCACAGGGGGCAAGCCGTGGAGACGAAACGTCCACCAGCAGAAT